>SJYT01081932.1:167089-212913 GCA_006410635.1 Cephalophus harveyi
ACTTCAGCTTCTTCAGCATTACTGGTTGGGGCATAGACTTGGATAACTGTGATATTGAATGGTTTGCCTTGGAAACGAACAGAGATCATTCTGTCGTTTTTGAGATTGCATCCAAGTACTGCATTTCGGACTCTTTTGTTGACCATGATGGCTACTCCATTTCTTCTGAGGGATTCCTGCCCGCAGTAGTAGATATAATGGTCATCTGAGTTAAATTCACCCATTCCAGTCCATTCTAGTTCGCTGATTCCTAGAATGCCGACGTTCACCCTTGTCATCTCTTGTTTGACCACTTCCAGTTTGCCTTGATTCATGAACCTGACATTCCAGGTTCCTATGCAATATTGCTCTTTACAGCATCAGATCTTGCTTCTATCACCAGTCACATCCACATCTGGGTATTGTTTTTGCTTCGGCTCCATCCCTTCATTCTTTCTGGAGTTATTTCTCCACTGATCTCCAGTAGCATATGCAATAAATTATTCTTAACTGTAGTTGCCATACTGTATATTGTACCCCGTGACTTTTTTATTTTATAGCTGAAAGTCTGTGTGTTTGGCTGCTCTCATGGCCATTTCCCTCCCCACTTTGCCTCCGACAACCGCCAGTGTGTTCTCTTGGTTTATGAGCTCAGTGGGTTTGTTGTTGTTGTTTTCAGTTTAGATTTTTACATATAAATGAGATGATATGGTATTTGTCTTTCTCTGACTTATTTTACTTAGGATAATGCCCTCAAGATCCATCTGTGTTGTCACAAATGGCACCATTTCTTTTTCGTGGCCACATTGTGTGTGTGTGTGTGTGTGTGTGTGTGTGTGTGTTTATGTACCACAACTTCATTATTTGTACATTTGTTGATGGACAGTTGTTTCCATATCTTGGCTGTTATAAATAATGGTGCAATAGACATAGGGGTCCAGCTATCTTTTCAAGTTAGTGTTTTCATTTTCTTAAAAGTGGAATTCCTGGATCATTTAGGGGTTTTATTTTTAATTTGGGGAGGTTTTGTGTAGTTTGAAGTTTTGCCTATTTATTGTTTCTTTCATTTCTACATTGAGTACAAATTGCTTTTATAGTTAGAAACAGAAATGATGGTTTTCTTTTTGTATTTAAAAAATAAATATTTATGTGTTAAAAATATATATTTGAGGGACATGCTCCCCTCTTTTTTTAAAACCGAAACAAGAGAGTGGGGAGAAGGAGAGAAAGTGAGCTGGCTTTGGATATTTGAATTAAGCAAAGCCCTGGCATCCTTCTTCCTGGTCCTGGTTAGTTTTAGTTTGGAAAAGGCAGATATAACTGCCCAGAACCTTAGGTCATCTGCTCCTTTACTTAATCCTGCTGTTTTGTCAAGCTCATAAAGTATTAATACTTGCTGTTGTGTCAAGGGCACTTTCCAGGTGCCAGAGATGGTGCCTGGCCCTTTATAGACATAGAGTCATACAGTCCTTTCTGAGACTCTTTGCGATAACAAAAGGGTCTGATATTCAAATGAGAGTGATTTTCAAATAGTTTTCAAATGAGAGTGAGGTGGAGTGGTAGGGATTCCCACCCTCACACCACCTGCCCCCACAGCCCTTACTCTTCCCTCTCAGCCTTGCATTTCCTGTGGGAAGTTTCTCAATGATTCTTCCCTAGACCGTTCTTAAAAGACCTTCCCTATTTAAAGACCCAGCATTTAGTCTGTTGGCAGAGATGAGGACAGGGAGAGGGGAAGTTAGACGTTGAGAAGCCCACGGTTTAGAAGGAAAAGATGAAAAGGAAGCTGCTGCAGAGGCCCGCGTGCCACCCCAAGAAACTAAGCCTTTCATTGAGTCCTAACGTCGAGGGTCTGGCTCAGCCTACCTTGGCCACTTAATGATGGTGACCCTGGCTGCCCAACTACAAGAAAGATTATGAGAATGAGCAGCACCATCTCTGGGAGCTTTTGTGTGGTGCTGCTCTTTAGAGCTTGTAGTCATCCTTGGGGGAAGGCCTACCCCAAGAAAGAAGTACTGCCCACGACTCTGTCCCTCCACCTGCCCTCTCCATGTGGGCTTCCCAGGAAGCTGTCAGCTGTGCACCAGAAATTCAGATTATCTTCCTGGACACCCTGAGAATGAGTGTAGATAGGTAGACAGTGCTTGTCCTCCTCTCTTCCCCAGGCCCACTCTCCTCAGCAACACCAGGTCTTCTATGAGAATCAGTGGGAAAATAGACACCTTCTGCCACCCTGCCCTGAAAAAGAGTCTGGGTCTTAATTAAGGTTCATGGATGTGCCAGAGCTCAGCATTGACACCTCTTCTTGAACATGAGCTTCTGCGCTTTAAGCATTGGTTATTTGATCCCTGTGGACCGATCTGTCCCTGGTAACACAACCTGAGTGCCTATGAACTTGTCTCTGTGTGTTTTCCACCGGGGGCTTTGCTGTGCAGACACACGTGACAGGGCTATGCTAAGAGGACAAATGATCCTGGAGTGAAGCCCTAGAACTGGAGGCAGATTACTTCTCGCCTTTTGGTTCGGAACTGGTGCAGTTTGCTCTTCATTTTCCCTTCTGTTTGGATCAATGCCTTCAGATTTATAGATGGTACAGTGCTGAGTCCTTAAGTCTACTTTTCACTTTGAAATAGAGGAACCACTTTTTCAGGAGAAGTCAAGTATATCCTAATCATCATAACTGTTGCTCAGTCACTAAATCATGTTCGACTCTTTGCAACCCCATGAACTGTAACCCACCAGGCTTCCCTGTACTTCACTATCTCCCGGAGTTTACTCAAACTCATGTCCATTGAGTTGGTGATGTCATCCAACCATCTCATCCTCAGTCTCCCCCTTCTTCTCTGGTCCTCAGTATTTCCCAGCACCAGAGTCTTTTCCAATGAGTCAGCTCTTCGCATCAGGTGGCCAAAGTATTGGAGCTTCAGCATCAGTCCTTCCAATGAATATTTAGAGTTAATTTTCTTTATGATTGACTGGTTTGCTCATAGCTACCATTTAGTGTATGTTTACTGTGTACCAAGCTTCAGTGTGCTAAGTGTGTTATATGTATGATCCCCTTTAATTCTCACCAATCCTCTCAGATAGAGTTATTAATTATCCACATTTTAAGCAAGAGAGGAAAATGAGGAGCACAGAGGTTCAATTGCCCACGGTCACACCGCGAATTAAGTGGCAGAACCAGGATTCAAAGCTTATTGCAGCTCTGACTCCAGACTCTTGCACTTAACAGATAATTCACCATTCTTAAGAATAGTGTTTTTATTTAGAAGTCCGTTTATCAAACAGATAACGTATGGAAATATTGAGAAGCTTCCAAACCGTTTTTCTTTCTTTTTCTGTGTAATGTTATTTGTAAGATCTTGGAACTGGGATTTACCTGCTTCAACAGGTTCTAGGGCGCTCCAGGCAGATTCCCTGTAATTCAGCTCACTGTGTTTGCATCAGCCATCTACCAGGCCTTCTGTGCACCAGGCCCATGTAGGAAGTGTGCTGGGAATGCTGTCAGGAGCTGGGGGATGTTGGAGGGGAGCATTAGAGGGGAGAGCATTAGCACGGGGAGCAGTAGGCACAGGCATTCAGAAGAGGCTGTTCTAGAGCCTGGCTGTCTCACTTCAGTCCCAGCACCACCATTCTCTGGCTCTTAGAAAATAACTCAACCTCTCCAACCTTCCCTGTACCTCTCTGCAAAGTCAGGGCAGCAACCCAGTCTCTTCGGTTATTGGGACAGTCAGGGACCAAAAGTGTTCAGCCTGGAGTCTGGCAGGTTGTAAGCAGTCCAAACCAGTAGGAGTTGTTACTTTAGAAGCAAGGCTGTGTATGCTGTTGCTGCATCTTGTTTTAGCAGAGAGTGACAAAGGGGCTTTTTCTGCCCTTGACACTGATTCTCCTTTTCCAGCTTCAAGGCTGACCACATAGCCCCCCTAATTTGAAACCCCGAAGTGAAAAATGGAAACACTCGTCCAAACTTTCCCAAACTCGTCCAGCTTAAACTGATCCCTCTCTTTCCAGAACCCTTTCTGTTCTTTTGACCAAATCACAGGTTAGCACTGACATTTTATTAATACCCTGTTTAAGAAGTTTATACTTAACTATACGTGACATGTCAGGAAGCAACAGTTAGAACTAGACATGGAACAACAGACTGGTTCCAAATAGGAAAAGGAGTACGTCAAGCCTGTATATTTTCACCCTGCTTATTTAACTTATATGAAGAGTACATCATGAGAAACGCTGGGCTGGAAGAAGCACAAGCTGAAATCAAGATTGCCGGGAGAAATCTCAATAACCTCAGATATGCAGATGACACCATCCTTATGGCAGAAAGTGAAGAGGAACCAAAAAGCCTCTTGATGAAAGTGAAAGAGGAGAGTGAAAAAGTTGGCTTAAAGCTCAACATTCAGAAAACGAAGATCATGGCATCTGGTCCCATCACTTCATGGGAAATAGATGGGGAAACAGTGGAAACAGTGTCAGACTTTATTTTTTGGGGCTCCAAAATCACTGCAGATGGTGATTGCAGCCATGAAATTAAAAGACACTTACTCCTTGGAAGGGAAGTTATGACCAACCTAGACAGCATATTAAAAAGCCATTACTTTGCCAACAAAGGTCCGTCTAGTCAAGGCTATGGTTTTTCCAGTAGTCATGTATGGATGTGAGAGTTGGACTGTGAAGAAAGCTGAGTCCTGAAGAATTGATGCTTTTGAACTGTGGTGTTGGAGAAGACTCTTGAGGGTCCCTTGGACTGCAAGGAGATCCAACCAGTCCATTCTAAAGGAGACCAGTCCTGGGTGTTCATTGGAAGGACTGATGCTGAGGCTGAAACTCCAATACTTTGGCCACCTCGTGTAAAGAGTTGACTCATTGGCAAAGACCCTGATGCTGGGAGGGATTGGGGGCAGGAGGAAAAGGGGACGACAGAGGATGAGATGGCTAGATGGCATCACCGACTCGATGGACATGAGTTTGGGTGAACTCCGGGAGTTGGTGATGGACAGGGAGGCCTGACGTGCTGCAGTTCATGGGGTTGCAAAGAGTTAGACATGACTGAGTGACTGAACCGGAGAAGGCAATGGCACCCCACTCCAGTACTCTTGCCTGGAAACTCCCATGGACGGAGGAGCCTGGTAGGCTGCAGTCCATGGGGTCGCTGAGTCACACATGACTCAGCGACTTCCCTTTCACTTTTCACTCTCATGCACTGGAGAAGGAAATGGCAACCCACTCCAGTGTTCTTGCCTGGAGAATCCCAGGGATGGCAGAGCCCAATGGGCTGCCATCTGTGGGGTCGCATAGAGTCGGACACGACTGAAGCGACTTAGCAGCAGCAGCAGCAGCAGCAGAGTGACTGAACTGAACTGAACTGTATACATGACATATTTGCCATGTCAAAAATAATAATAAATTCCATGAGAATAAATCAAAAATTTTATAGGAACAAAATAATCCCTGGGAGAATGAGAAAAAGGATAAGTCTATGCAGAATACCGTTTTTTCCCTATAAGCCTTGGTAACGGGGGAAGGTAAGGAGGGGAGCTGGCAGAGGTATAGTGTGGGCCTCGGGGGATGATGTTATAGAGAGCTTACCATGAATACCTTTGTAGGTGAATTAACATGAATATAGTGACAAAAAGTGAGTAGAACTTCAGAGGTGTTGGACCTCTTTTTCAGGTAGTGAAAGAGAGATCCAGAAAATGGAGGTATAATAACTAGGGTGTCTAACTTCGTGCTTGGTCCTGTAGAGGTCTGGGAGATATGGCAGTTCCCACCAGAGAAGTCACATCTCCAGGCTGATTGTTGGTTGGTTTGGGATTTATGTCTTCTGAAAAGGAACGAGCAACATACTTTCTTTAAGGTACATAGAGACTTCATTTAAAAGGCACACATTTATTTCCCCCAACAGAATGACTTTTTAGCTTTACCAGGAAACAATTTCTTGCAGAAAAACTATGTCTTGCTGTTACTAGTCACTACTGGGAATTCTGTTACTAGTCACTACTGGGCTTCCCTTGTGGTTCGGCTAGTAAAGAATCCACCTGCAATGTGGGAGACCTGGGTTCGATCCCTGGGTTGGGAAGATCCCCTGGAGAATGGAAAGGCTACCCACTCCAGTATTCTGGCCTGGAGAATTCCATGTATAGTCCATGGGATCGCAAAGAGTCGGACACGACTGAGCAACTTGCACTTTCACTGGGATTTCTGCTACAGCCAGGCCATTAGATTTACTACTAATCTTCTTTCAGTAGTTCTTCCCTTCAGAATGGGACCCTTTCCATTAAGTTCACACGGCATTCCAGGGAAAGGCTCTCTGATTAAGCAAAGAGACTGTGAGGGTGCTTAGGAGGAATTGAAATTTGTTTTTTTTAAATCCCAAATGGTTAAAATAAAAAGATGCCCTGATCTTTAAGAGAAGGAGCCTTGAACATTCTCCTGTGTGGATGTCTCAGCTGAGATGTTACTCCTGAAAGAAGCAGCCCCATCCTTGGAATCCGGATCACCCCACCTACTCTTTCCCACTTGGCACTCGTCTTCACACTGTTTGTTATTTTCTTCATAGCTCTTGAAGAAATGATGTGCTGTTTACTTGTCTGTTAACACACACACACAAGAATAGTGTTCCTAAACAATTTTAATCACTTAAGTGATCAAATTATTGTCATTAAAAAAATATATTTGGGGTAAGTACCTCCAATATGTATTTGTTGGTTTTATTTATTTACAAAGTATTTACCTATCTTACAAATTGTTTTACACACATCAGAAAGCATATATAAATAAAAATCTTATTAGGATCAGATGAAGAATGCAAGTGGAAATTTTGGTATTTTTCTCCACCCAGCCTGTGTTCTCATAACCTTCCTTGACCTTCTCTGTGAGTGAACATAAGGTGCCTGAGAGCAGAAACCTTTTTCCCCTGTTTTCTGCTGTGTTCCCAGTGCCTGCAAAAGTACCTGCCATGTAGTAAGTGTGGAGGAAGTATTTGTTTAGTAAATATTTATCGTTGGATAACAAACAAGATTAAGTCACAATTTACTCTGCCAGGCTTTGAATAGCTGTGGCTTTACTGCATCTGTGCCGGGCAAGGTGGTAAAAACCCTGGGTTTTAGAGTCAGAATGCCCTCCTGATACAATATGTGCTGAATAAGGGATTTACTGTAATGATTCAAATCCTTCACCAAAGAGGTAATTACATCTTCCTTGATAAGAGCAGAGCTCAGGCAGGCAGACAGGTGGTTTCGAGTTTCCCTTATAACAGATGGCACAAATGGACCAGCTTGAGGCTTTTTGAGGAAATTTGCTCATAAACAGCCTTAAATATATATATATATATATATAGTGTTTTTCAACACATGCTTTCTAAATAAAGTGAAAAGGCTGCAGAAGATTGAGGACAAGAGCACATATTATGAAGGATGCTGTGAGAAACAGGCCTCTTTTGGTTTGCCTGAGTGGCAGGAGCAGCGAGCCTGGGATGCAGGACAGGGACTCTGTGCCCCATGGAGGCTCACTGTGCTGAGAAGGTGCCAGAGTGCCCACTGTGGTGAGCCTCCCCATCCAGACACCCTTTGTTTGTTTTTTTCCTCTAGCACCGTGAACTGTATTATTGCCTTCTCCTGTAAGTTGAAATATCTTTTTTTTTCTTTTTAAGGAAAATCTCTGTTGGTTCATCTCAAGATTTAAAAAAAAAAAAAAAAAAAACACCAGGCAGATGACAGAGTGGCCAAGATTTAGGGCTAGTTTCAAATCCCAGCTCATCCACTAATTAGTTAATTGACTTTAGGCAATGATCCTTCAGTTTTATGAACTTCGGTTTCATCATCTGAAAAATGAGAATAATAGTACCTGTCCCTGTGATTGTTTGGAAAAATTAAATAAGGTCATGTCTCCCAAAGCTTGGCAGAATTACTGGTATATACTAAGTATTCAGTTAAAGTTAGTATTTGTTACCATCTTCTTTCACCTTCCTTTTTGCTCACTATAAACATCTGCAGGTGAAACAATCCAGACACAAAAGATCACACATTGTAGGACTCAGTTTTTTATATAATGTTGGAAAAGGCAAATGTCTAGAGATTGAAAGTAGATCAGGTTGCCTATGGCTGGTTACAGGAGCAGGGCTTGGCTGCACATGGCAGGAGGGACCATTAAGGGCTGATAGAAACATTATAAAACTGAATTATGGGTTATTATTACACAACTCTCTCCATGTTGTACATTTACAATGGATAAATTTCATAATATGTGAATAATCCCTCAATAAAACTACCTTTAAAAATCCTGCTCTCCCAGGAATGCAAAACAGTAAGTAAATGTTGACTTGATGATGATGATAGTATAGACAAGTAATAATCAAAATTGAGAGAAGAAAAATATTAAATGACCGTCACCACCTTGCCTGAAATAGACGTACACATTTTGTATTAGCTGATTTTGCTCTTTGGGGTTATTAAGTAGGTCTTGGGAAAATATATGCTGCATTTCTGCAAAAGCAAATGAAAAGATTGGTAGCTGAGAACAGAAATGTTCAAAATGTGGGCCTTGTGGCACTGAGGTGCTTGAAAGTTTTAAATGGTGCCTGGACAGCTTTTTCTTCTTCATTTTAACAATAATGAGGCTTAATTATTTACAGTGGATTGACATAGTTGTTCATGTGTTATTAAAAAGAACAATGTAGAGAAAAATGTTAACATATTTCATATTTATATTATATTTTGTTCAGTCACTATGTTGTATCTGACTCTTTGCAACCACATGGACTGCAGCATGCCAGGGAAGTCTATGTTCCGGAAACTATCTCCTGGAGTTTGCTCAAACTCATGTCCATTGAATCAACAATGCCATCCAGTCGTCTCATTCTCTGTCATCCCCTTCTCCTCATGCCCTCAATCTTTCCCATATATAATATATAATATTATGTATGCTACATTATATATTAAAACACATACTATGGTGAAAAGATAGGAGGCTGGGTCACAGATGACTGAGTTTAGGCAGCACTACACAGTAGTCAGAAGGAAAAACACCACAAGTGAGCAACCAGAATTACAGACTGAGACACAGGAATCCTTCAAGTCTAGACCAACATGCCTGTCTCCCTCCCCTCCAGGAGCAAAATGTCTGAAATACCCCTTCTGTGGTACTTGTTGGGCATAACCACCCTGGACAAGCAAACAAGCAGCTGTACATAGAGCTGTCATGACAACACTGAAGTGAGAGCTGTTCTTTTTTGTGATATTCCAATGTCTGGCTTCCTTGGCTACCAAAAGTCTTACCCTGCTCTTCTGGTGGATCCACAAACCTTTACTAGTTGCTTTGATCCTGTGGAGTTTTTTTTTGGGGGGGGGGGTTTGTTGCTGTTTTCAACCTTTTAGATGTTATCAATTCCAAAGAAACTGACTAAGCACTCACAGTATACAAGAGCTACCAGAAGAGTAGCGTAACTACAGTGCAAAGTGGGGTCAAGACTAAAGAGAAATAGTCCTTAAGGATTCAAAAGAGAAAGATCTTCCTTTGCTGTGATAACAGAGAAGCCTCAGGTGGTAGTTCAGACTTATATGGGCTTTGAATGGTAGATGGCAGTAGTTAGTGGCAAGGGAAGAGACCTTCCAGGGGAGAAAAACATCTTCAGCAAGAACATGGCAATAGAAAGCTTACAGAATGCCCACGGCACAAGTAAACCAGTTTGACTGGAACAGGGGTTGGAGAATGATGGCCCATGGTCCAAATCCAACCAGTTATCTTGTTTTTCTTTGTTTGTTCTTATTTTTACTTTATGGCTCATGAAGTAAGAATGGTTTTTACATTGTCAAACTGCTACATTTAGAACGTTTATGTAACTATGTAATAACCATAATTTTGCCTCTTGTTCCACAAAGTCTAAAAAATATTTACTATATGACCCTTAAGAAAGTTTGCTGACTTAGAGCAAGTAATGACTCCAAAGAAGAGCACTGAGGATGTCTTGTGAAAGACATTCAAATGACAGGAACCCAAGTAGCCTAGGGAAAAAGTGGAAATCATAAGCTTACAAGTTTGGAAAATCTCAGAGTGAATCTAACTTTGAGCACAATTGAATCCAGGAGCCCAAATTATTATTTTAGTTGGCTCCTTTTCCCTCTTGTTAAAAAAAAAAAAAAAAAACTTCATTTGCAGAAAGATGTTTGCCATATAATAGGAAAAAAGGGCTCTCTGGTCATCCTTAAGCCAATACATTTAGGTTTTGCATTCTTGAAGAAGAGCATTCATATATCAGACCCCATGAATGAACTGTAATCAGTTACCTGTCCATTCTTCACTCACTGTAGCCAGAAGGAAGGGGGTCCTCTGATTGACTAACCTAGATCACATGCCTGTCCCTGCAGTAGCATCGGTAGGACCCTGGACCCTCCTGTATTGCTTGGGGTCTAGAAAAACTTTTCCAAATGAACCAGAAGAAAAGAAGATGGGAAACTGGTGGACACAAGTAAGTTGTAATTACACATTCCACTCTAGTAGGGCAAGCAATGTATTCTACATGCAGTAGGTATTGGAGAGTTAATGAGTGGGAAACAGTGTTCATTGAACAACATTCAACAAGTTGTTATTAAGCTATGTGTTTAGGAGGTTTGTGTGGTTAGGATAGATTAGATAGGGTGGATTGAAATGGTAAAAGATAAAGAAACCAGGCTAGGGATTTTATAATAGTCAAGATGGGAAGGCTTTGGTCTTCACCCTAGAAGCAGTGGGGAATCATTGAGTGTTTTATGTAAAAAAATGATATGATCAGATTTGCATTTTGAAATGATCACTAGAAATGGTTCTTTTGGGTTAAACATCTATATTGAAAATCCTGTTGACATTGTTAGTTGGCTTAGTCACTTGTAAACTGTTCAGGGTAAATTTGGATCTATCTCAGATCTGAAAAAATAGAAATTTCAATTTTGTGAGATTAGAATTAATGGTATTTTGCTGTGTCTGTTTTCATTGACTTCTCAGTGGGTGTTTGGTTTTGGAGTATAAGAACTAGAGAATATAAAAATCATTTTCCTTCAGTTTGTTTTTGTTCACAGATGTTAAACCTCTTTTTTACCACTGGAAAGGGTGACTTTGCTGGAAAATCATTTAAAGTTTCTTTCCAGTCAAGTCAACAAGCTCCCCAGAAGCAAATGAACAAGGGGTGAAAATCACCATGAAGCCCGGTGAGATTGCATTTCTTCATTGCAGCCCGAGCTAGCCGTTGTGGAAAGTGAGCGTGGTCGAAGGGAGAAAGTGGGTTTTGTGCATGGTCACATCTGTGAAGCAGGGCCAGGGGTGGAAAATACAAATGGAGTAGGAAGACATTTGAGGAGGTTAAAGTCAGCTCAGAGACAGTTTTCCACATGTTTAGACTAAAGAATAAACACTTGAATTTTAGGGAAGCCAGCTATTTGCTTGGGGGGGACAAGCAATGTCCAGTGGCCTTCACATTAAAGTCCACGCCTCCTTATCTCCCTGTTTCATGCGCCTTTCACGGTATCCGGACCAAGCATTGTACTGTGTAGTGTAATTTAATTGTCCTGGATATTATCTTCAACAGAAGTGCTTTTTCTATTGCTGAGAATTGTGAACATAGCAAAATATTTTAGACTCCTTTTTCAAGGAATCCTCTTTCCCCAGGATTGCTGTTAAGCTGAAGTACCTTGGGCCACCTCTGCTAATTTTAGATATTCCTTTGTTTTCATCAGTGGACATTTAGATTCTTATTAAGTCCTTTTACCTCCTTTTCCTCTCCCTAGTCCAAACAGGAAATATTCCCTGAAAGCAGACTGCATAGAAAGGGATGCCAGATGGCCAATGACTTGAGGCAGTGTTGTTAACTTGTTGTCCAGCCAACTCAGAATGCGACATTGAAGATGTCCCCCTCCTGGGGGGAAGGAAGACACCGTTGATTTACTGTAATAACTTTACCTAAAAAAAAAGGTCTCTAGAGCAGCCAACACAATTTTTCAGTGAGGACAGAGGATGGAAAATTTAGTCCTTGCATATGGAGGGGCACTCAGTAAATATTTGTTGCTTGTATTTGACTGAAAAAGAAGAGAAACAGTAAAAACAGTTGGGAACTGCCAGCTGTATTATGCAACCTAAACCACGGATTGATGTAACAAAGACAAAATTGTCATTTTGGCCCTTTTAAGCATCCCTCCTCTAAAGAATAAAAGTAGCCATTTGTATGATTAGGGAGAGCATTTCTTCTATTAACATGTATTAACTTTTTGGTTTTAAATGTAACATATTAATTGTTGAAAATATGGAAAACATTTTAAAAGCACAAAGAATAAAAATCACCCAGAGAATGCTATTAGTATGCTTGCTGTCCTTAGGTATGTCTTAAGATAGACGTGTACATATTTTTTATTACATAGAAGAGTGCATGAGACATGTACAACTTCACAAATTGATCTCCAGCAGCTGCCCCCCAGGTAAGCAGTACAATGTTGCTGGGACCCCAGAGGAACCCACAACTCTCACTTTCTCCTTCCCCTAACAATCCTTTCCCTCTCTGTGGATAACTACTAGTCTGATGTTTATTGTAATCAATTCCTTGTTTTTATTTATTTTTTTAGCTCTTCAATACAAATTCTGGGGGGCTTCCCTGTTGGCTCAGACAGTAAAGAATCCACTTACAATGCGGGAGACCCAGGTTTGATCCCTGGGTCAGGAAGATCCCCTGGAGAAGGGAATGGCAATTTTTATTTGCAATAGTAAGGTCCCGTGAAGTCACTGCAAACACTGGATTAGCAAATATCTAACTATTGCTCCTATAGGAAATACAGGATTAGGTTCCTACAGCCTCTGTTTACAAAGTTTTTGTCAATTTATTAATCCATAACCTTGATTTACATGGATTTCTATTTAAAGACACTTTGTTTAATATTACTATTGATTCATTAACATTTAGCTCAGGACCAGCAGGGCTGTAAGTTAGGCCTGAATAAAGCTTATTAAGCACATGTATTCTTTGTGAGGCATATCCCAGCCTTCTTGCACATAGAGACATTGCAGAGCTGGGACAGAAGGCAGAGCATCCCTTTATTCAACCTCAGCTGGGAATGTGCATGTTGGGTGACTGAAGGTTTTCATCACTCCATATGTGTCTGCAAATGACTATGAAAGCACTTTGAGTATTGATTCTGGACTTACAAATAAATTTTAGCAAATAGGTGAACTCACGACTGCAGATCCACAAATGACTAACTTATTTAGCACATCCCTAAAATGCAGCGTTTTGTTTTGTTACTTTGAGTCTGGCTTCTTTTGCTCAATAGTTTTAAAAGTCATTCCTGTGTAGTAGCTGTAGTTTATTCATTTATTTTCACTATAGTAGAATGAACAATTGTATTAATATACTAAAACTATTTCTGCATTCTACTTTTGCTCAACTTTTAGTTTGTTTTGGGGCTTCCCCGGTGAGTGGCTTAGCAGTAAAGTATCTGCCTGTAATGTTGGAGATGTGAGTTTAATCCCTGGGTTGGGAAGATCCCCTGGAGGAGGGCATGGCAACCCACTCCAGTATTCTTGCTGGGAAAATCTCATGGACAGAGGAGCCTCGGGGGTGGGGGATTGGGAGCAGGGACCACAGTCCATGGGGTTACAGAGTTGGACACGACTGAAGCAGCTGAGCATGTTAGCTTGTTTCCAGTTTTTGTTTTTTACAGATAAACTGCTCAACACATTCTCATACATGTCTTTTGGTATACACATACACACTGTGCTCTAGGGTACACATCTGGGAATGAACTGCTGAGTCACAGAGAGTGGTAAATTATTCATTTTTGTACCAACCTGTTGTCCAAAGTGAGTAGAGCAGTTTACAGCCATCCTCCAACAACGTATAAGAATTCCAGTTATTCCACTTCTTGTAAACACTTGGTATTTTCAGCATTTTGATGTTAGCTGTCTTAGTTGTTCTGGTAGGTGAGCAGGATCATCCCCCTGTGGTTTTAATCTGTGCTTCCTGCATTACAGAAAGTGTGAGCACCTTTCTTTTGCAATTTCTTTTCTGAAATCCCTGCCCAAATGTCTTGCCCATTTTCGACTTGGTTGTCTGCTTTTTCTTACTGATCATGATCAGTAGGAGTTCTCTGTATAGTCTGGTATGTGCTCTTTTTTAATGTATTTATATGTTGTAGACCATCTTTTGCTGCCTTTTAACTTTGTCTTTTGATACGTAAAAGTTCTTATTTTAATATAGTCACATATATTGATACTTTGCTTTGTGGTTAGTGCCTTTTATGCCCTATTGGAGAAGTTTCAATCTCAAGTTCCCAGAATTATTCCCTGTTTTATTGTTTGCCTTTGGCATTTAGACCTATAATCCGCTAGGAAACCATCTGTTAGGTATGATATGTGGAATTGGTTGTGTCATTTTTTCTGTATAGATATTTGATTATCCTAGCACCTAGTGGAAGAGTGCTTTCATTAGTATTATAAAGTAATATAGGCTCATGATTTAAAAGCTCAAAACAGTATAAACAAGTGTAAAAGTTTAAAAAGTGAATGTCCGGTCCATGCCTGTGGACTCAGTCCCCATTCTGAATCCCCTGAGGCAGTTACAGTTTCTTGCCTGTGAATTTTAAGAATAGTTTAAAGAACCCTAGCCTGAGAATGGTGGCTTTAAAGCAAACTTAAGTTGTTGCTCAGGACAGGAGATGGAATCTAGTGTCACCATCACTTTTCTGTTTGTTACGGTGAATGCACTTGTCTTTGCAGTATCTTCATAGCGAATGACAGCTGTATTGCACTCAGTTTAACATAGTAAGAAGATACTTGGATTTCTCTGCAACCACGTCAGTCTTATGAAATAGCAAATGTTACCTTATAGGTCCTTGGAAGTGCTCCCACAATGTTTCTGAGTTTCATTAAAAATAGCTTCATAAATTGTGAGGTTGTTTGGTTGAAGTAAATACATTTTAAGAACCAATTCTGATGTAGCTAAAATGCGATTTTGAAAAAGACTGAGGGGCTTTAACAGGAAAGAATACTCCCCTTGGTAAGTTCTATGCAGTGTAGAGCACACTGTTCCGTTTCCCCTGCTGGTCATTTTTCTCTTGAGGGTTTTCCCCTGCATGGAGTAATTGAACTTAGATCATTGTCTTTTTACTTACATTTTACCATTGCATCTTTACTTACAATCCAGAGTTTTGTCCTCTACCTCGTATTTCTTTATTATTCTATGTGAGCAGGTTCAAATGATTGGCTTCAGAGAACCTTAAGGATAACAGATTCCCTATTCTAATTTTTTGGATTTTATTTAATCACAGAATTATATGTCTTTCCCAAAATACTCCATCTGAATTTGACACTGGTTTGGAACTTTAGAAAAATAATTTTTTAAGCTAGAAAACAGAGCTGCTGCCCTGTAGACTAGTCAAGCTATTTTAAAAGCAAATTATTTAAAAACCATTTTAAAAGCAATTGCATATAATTGCTAAGGCCTTAAGGGGATTTCACCAGCCAGTCTCATTAAAATAAGAATCAGGACTCTGTTATTGTCTGAATTAAAATATGTATTAAATTATATTATAGATGAAGGGAAAAAATCTGTAAATACTGTGTATACTGGTAAGAGTCAGAAAAGAATACAGAACAATGCATCTTGGGGGCTTGTGGTTTTTCTCTTGTAAAGTTGTTTAGCACATACTGAACATTCAGGACGTAGACAAGATACATGTAAAGAATATGTTCAAATTTCCAACAAATAGAAATTGGTTTTTGTGTCATCTGGGGCTTCCCAGCTGGTGGCTCAGCGGTAGAGAATCCGTCTACGGGAGGAGGTGATGCAGTGCAGGAGACACAGGAAACATGGGCTCAATCTCTGGGTTGGAAAGACCCTCTGGAGGAGGAAATGGCAACCCACTCCAGTATTCTTGCCTGGAGAATCCCATGGACATGGGAGCCTGGCTGTCTACAGTCCATGGGGTTGCAAAGAGTCAGGCACGACCAAGCATCTGAGCACTTTGTATCATTTACTCTGATTCACCACTATCCAGTTTACTGGTATTCCTTTTGACCCTGTTTTCCAACTGAAGCTTGGTTTTCCTTCTGTTTTTATGGCACTTTAACTGAGGACATAAAGAGATATTTTCCAAGGAAGAAAAATTCCCTAATTTGGGATTAGATTAATGGGACTTTACAAGTTTTCATGGGATTTTCTCTTGTCTCTCATTATAGGAGGAAAGAGAAAGAAATGCAGGCCTCCTGCCTTGAGTTTAATAGCACCATCTGCTCCAAGCCTAATGGGAAAGGGGGACTGAGGGAGCAGTCAGTCCGGGCCTGAGATCCATAACCCAGAACCTGGCCTATAGGTCACAGACTACTGCCTGGCAGAGAGATGTCAATGTCGGTTTTGTGACCTCTCCCTAGTACGCTGCCAGCAAGACACTCTTTGGCTCCCCTGTGTACCTCATCCCTCTAAGTTGGTCTTGTCTTTGAGGATCCTACGCTAAACCGACCACCCACCACTCCCCGTCTCTCTTGGGTGAGCCACACCACGTGGCCAGGGGTCCAGCACCCCCCAAGCTGCGGTAGTCTGGCTCTCCCCATCTGCTTGTCTCCTTTCCCACTCGTCCTTCTTGGCAGAATGCCCTTTAGAAAATTAAACTCTGCTTCCAGATAGAAACAACACAGGAGAGGAATTGTATTCATTTTTCTGGAAATGCTAGGAAAGAGAAGAGGCCAAGGTAACTTTGTGGACTGGATGGGGGTGGTGGGGAAATCCATCTGATTTTTCAAATTGGTAATTCTCTGTGCTGGTGGGGCCATGGTGAGAGGGAAGGGGCAACCCCCATATGCTATTGGGGGGAATGTAATTCAGTCTAAACTTTCTGCAAAGCTGTTTGCTAGGATGTATCAGGACCCTTAGAAAAGGCTCCTAGCCTTTGACCCATTAATTTAACTTCCAGGAATTTATACTAAGGAAACAACTGGAGACAAGCAATGGTCTGCTACAAGAATGTGAATTGCAGCACTATTTCATATGGCTGAGGGGGGATAATAGTTCGAATGTACACAATAAGAAAAGAGTTACATAAATCAGGCCATACCATACAGTAGACTCCCCTGTAGGTCTGAGAATACTCTGGATGGCCGTCAGGGGGTCATCTGCTAAGATTGTGGTTTTGAAATGATTTTTCTATCCTAACATCAGTTGCTTTTTAGCCTCATTAATGAGGAAAGAGTTTTATGATTTTTTGGAATATATCAAAGGTTACTTAATGACAGAAAATGCTTACATGAAAAAAGCATGCTATTATGTATGTAGTATTATCCACAACCCTCCCCCCGCAAGAAAAGTGAAGAAATTTGCCAAGTTATTATCAGTGGAATAAATTATGTATGATTTTACTGCTTTTCTTTTGATACTTTTTCATTTCTTCATCATCTATAATTTTGCATATCAGAATTAAAGAAGATCAGTTTTCTTATTAATGGTCAGCTGGCTGCTTATCTTGTACCGGCTCAGGATTTTCCACTTCTGTGATTTGGAGCCACTAGAGGGTCTGCCACATCTGTGATCAAACTGGGAGCCTGCTGGGGCAGCCCAGTCCACAGCTCAGTAGGCATGCCCTGGCTGGTATATCAGATGCCCCATCATTCAAGTGAGTCACCACAGAAGGATGTCAAGCTGATGATATTGCCACACAACTGTACTTGAACTCTCAGCCACATCCCAGCATGATGCCAGGCCTTTGAGCCTTATCTTCCTAAGCTATTATTTCTTCCCTGTCCAGTGAATGTCACAGGGACTGGCTGGGCTATGTGACTCCTTTTGAGGACACCGTGGATCAGCAAACTAAAGCTGATGTAAGTCTCCAGTTGAGTCAAAACCAGACCAGCAAATGTTCCTTAAAGTTTAAGCTGTTATTGCTGTACTTGGGCCTTGATGTGGGGGGCTGGCAGGACCCCAAGAATATTTAGGGAGAAAAATGTGCTAGGGCATTCAGCTGAACTCTGAGGTTGTGAAGAGGCCTTCGTGGATCAAGTGCTAAGAATGTAGTTATAAAATTATTTTCTTCTAACCTAACATCAATTACTTGTTATCTTTGGCCTCATTAATGGGAATAGAGTTTGAGAATTCAATATTGGAGATTTCAGAGCCAGTAATACCAAAGCTGGCCAGTTTTAGTTTGTTTTGTCTTAGATTTTTTACCATTGCTGTTGTCACTTTAAGTAACCTATAGCCAGACACTTCTGCAGTCAGAGGTTAAGATTATACAGATAGTCTTTGGCCATTATCATCATCCCTGTGCATCTTATTTTCCACCTATATGTTCTCTGGGTTGCATCAAAACTGATATATAATGTGCTCTAATATATAATATAATATATATATGTTTATGTCATTCTGTTGCTACAAGCATCAATCACTGTGGTATATAAGAGTGTTCAGTAGTATTGTTGACATTTGATTTTGTTAATGTGACTCTGGAGCACAAGCAAAGTATAATTTCAATCAGTTTAAAAATCATAGAAGTACTGTGGAGTGTACATTTTATTGTTGTTGCTAAAATGTAGTGGTAATAAGTTCTAAATTGGAGTTATTTTATAGAAAATAAATGTTATTGCTATAACTGAAATGCAAGCCAACAGATGAAAATCTGCTAGTTGTTAAAAAGCACAGTTAATAATACTATGGCAGTAGACATGGAGATTGAAGAGTAACTTCTTATGATCATTGTGAATGTCCTGCGTTGCAACCATTATTGTTGTTGTTCAGTCACCCAGTCGTGTCCGACTCTTTGTGACCCCATGGGCTACAGCACTCCAGGCCTCCCTGTCCGTCACCATGTCCTAGAGTTTGCCCAAGTTCATGTTCATTGCATCGGTGATGCCATCCAGCAATCTCATTCTCTGATGCCGTCTTCTCCTTCTGCCCTCAATCTTTCCCAGTTTCAGGGACTTTTCCAGTGATTCATCTGTTCACATCAGATGACCAAAATACTGGAGCTTCACCATCAGTCCTTCCAGTGAATATTCAAGGTTGATAAGATCAACCATGAGTTCAGTTCAGTTCAGTCGCTCAGTCGTTTCCAACTCTCTGCAACCTCATGAATTGCTGCACGCCAGGCCTCCCTGTCCATCACCAACTCCTGGAGTTCACTCAGATTCACATCCATCGAGTCAGTGATGCATCCAGCCATCTCATCCTCTGTCGTCCCCTTCTCCTCCTGCCCCCAATCCCTCCCAGCATCAAAGTCTTTTCCAATGAGTCAACTCTTTGCATGAGGTGGCCAAAGTACTGGAGTTTCAGCTTTAGCATCATTCCTTCCAAAGAAATCCCAGGGCCGATCTCCTTCAGAATGGACTGGTTGGATCTCCTTGCAGTCCAAGGGACTCTCAAGAGATCAACCATAACCCCAGATAATTTCAGCCATGTACTAGGTCACCAAGAACCACTTAGATATCCAGGGTTGTGTTCATAGACTATGTTTCCAGCTATGCTTTTAACCAAAGGAATGATACTTGGTACAGTTGAGGTAGGAAGCTGGAGGGATTTCCTGCTTATTGTTGTTTAGTCGCTGAATCATGTCCGACTCTTTTGTGACCCCCATGGACTGTAGCCTGCCAGGCTCCTCTATCCATGGGATTTCCCAGGCAAGCATACAGGAGTGTGTTGACATTTCCTTCTCCAGGGGATCTTCCTGACCCAGGGATTGAACCTGCATCTTCTGCATTGGCAAGTGGATTCTTTACCGCTGAGCCACCAGGGAAGCCCTACCTACTTATAGAAGCCACTCAAAAAAAAAAGTCTTAAGAACTTTTAAATTATCCTCTGCTGCCTACTAACCAAAGGAACAGATTAGTTCAGGCCCCTGGGCCTGGGTTGCTGTCATAAACCTCCAGACTGTCCCTGGTTGGAACCTGAGTTCCCAGGCTGGGCTGCAGTTGGAATAGCCAGGCCTTGCTCACTGGGTCATTACCTTGTGGGAGGGTGAATGGTTGTGGGAGGAGGACTAGGGAATGCAGGGCCTCTCTTACCAGCTGCTCTATGGATTAACTAAGGACTGACTACCCAGTGGAAATAAGGCAGCACTCCCTCCCAGGACCCAAGACAGAATCAAGTGTGGGAACAAGTATTAAACTAATCATAGAGTAACTGATCCCTTAACTAATGAAGTTTACTTACTATCTTATATTATAATTGTTTTTTATCTCGTGAAATACGCTGTATGCTCTGCAAGTCAGAGCCCTTGGTAAATGCTGAATTGTATTCCATTTATTGTCTTGATCACACTGTGTGTCCAATAAGTTAGTCATTGCTGGAATAATTGAGAAGAGAAGAGCCATACTCTTCAATTGTAATCTCTTCTATTATATGAATTCTATCTGCTGTATGAATCTACCCAACAGAAGACTGGAGGCAGGATTGAGTATTTTGTTGGGATTTACAATGTGTTGAGTCTATTTGGGTCTGTCTGTTGCTGCATTCCCATTTTCCCTTGCAAATGTGGTAGGCATCTGAAGAAAACTCATAAATCAGTGGTTAAGAAGGTTTCTAGTGGATCTACAAAGAAGCTTGGCATAGCCTAGAGGACCAAAACAAGTCCTACCACCCAGCAGCAATGCACTATGGCGGCAAGAGCCCTGTGCTTGGAGCCAGCAGATTGGGGTCAAAACCGCAGCCCTGACACTTGCAGCCTGAGTATCTTCAGGTAAGCCCCAAATTGGCCCAAGTTCCCATATCTATGAAGTGGGAATTATAATAATGCCTCTTGGCTAGATAGTTGGGTTAAAGGAGATTCATTAATTTAGTGAATAATTATTTATTGAAAACCTCTTAGGCACTATTTTAGAAGTTAGATGTACAGCAGTAAAAAAAACAAACAAAACTCCCTGCTTATAGAATTTATGTTCTAGAAGTACAGTACCCATAGTGGCATTTACTAAATGTTTCATTCAGTTAGTCTGAGGATATTCCACGAACCCATGCAATGGGATTTTACTGTACACTTCTGTAGGAATTTATGTTACAACTGTAGATAATTAAGGCCATTATTGAGTCTCTCATCTGAGTTGAAGATATCTCATTAAGTAGGACATTTATGTGTTCTTGCTAAATCCTGGAATGTTTAGACAGTGTGTTCCCTGGAATTGGATTCGTACAGTGCTTGGGTCAGAAAGGCCAGCTGCCGTCCAGGGCTCCAGGTGGTGTGGCTGGGTGGTTTCTGCGTTGTTTTGGTGTTCGTGCTATCTATGACTTAATGCAGTTTTACAGAGTTGTTAGATGTTTGTTTGTATAATTTGTGAAATAAGTCAAAGGGCTAGCATGACTACTTAAAAGCCACCAACCATGTTTTAGTGAGTGATTTCAACCTTTCCTGTCCAGTTTTTTGATCAGCCACCCAGCAAAGAACAAATCGACAGATTTAAGCTTTCAGTTCATTTTTACATTGCCTTCCATCTGGGACTTTTTCTTTGAGCATCAAAATGCCCAAAATCACTGAAAAAAGGAAGAATAAACCTGGAAAGCAAACCTCCGAGGGGCCACGGGGTGCTGCATGCAGTCGTGTGCCCTCTCCTGGGAGGTGTGTGTGCAGACCCATCCTCCACCCGCGACCACTTTCCTAATGCAGTCCTTCTCTGGGTCTCCAATGGCACACAGCCCATTTAGGTAAAAATGTAAACAGGAAATCGTTTTCTGGTGGACTGGCCTGTGTGCCCCCCCCCCCCGCCCCCAAAAAAGGTCATTTTTGCTGAGACACAACTTTTGAAACCCATAGTGGTGGAAGCTGGAGGCTGGTTATAAGCTAGCCCTGCCCCAGATGGAGGTCAGTGATAGGATGTGTGTGTAGGAACCCATGGAAGTGGGTTCAGGGCATTTTTCACTGATGGCCAAAGACACAACAGACAAGACTGCAGAAGCTCCTATCACCTAGAAAGCAGTTGTTCTGCGGGGAGAAGAGACATGTTGATACTCCGAGGAATTCCAGAGCAGGCATTACTTGGAAGACACGGGGGTCTGGTCTGGAGAAATGTGCCTTGGCGCTGAAGACGCAGTCTGGGTTCAGTGCCCCTCCAGTCTCTCCAACTCCCTGTTGCTCAGCCTCCCCTGATCCTCCTGTGCTCCCGCTGTGGTTTCCCTGTGTGCTGACGAGTTTTTTGGTGGTTATGTCTTGCAGCCCCCCGAATCCAAGCCCAACTTCACCCCTCTCGCCATCTTGGCCCATGTTCTCGGCGCCATCCAGCCCTATGCCCACTTCATCCACGTCCAGCGACTCATCCCCCATCAGGTCTGTTGCAGGGTTTGTTTGCTTTTTTGTTGCTGCCGTTGTTCTCTCATCGGCTTGGTCCTCTCTTCATGCAGTGTTCAGCCTCCTCGTCAACTTTGTTCCCTGCCATCCAAACCTGCACTTGCTTTTTGACAGGCCAGAAGAAGCAGTTCACGAAGACTCCAGGTAAAATCACGGATGATGATCACTCTGTTCCTGCTTATCCAAAGCTGGTCAGGGATTCCAGCCTCAGAGACCAAAGCTGGGAGGGACCATTTGCATGAACCAGCATGGCATTTTTCATGCCCCTCTGAACCCTTCCTCCAGTTCCTGAATTTATCTGTGGTGCCTAGAGTTTGGGGAGAGAGTGCTTCTTGAAAGGGCTCCTGTTTAGATTGCTCTCTGAATCAAGAGGCTCTCTGTGCTTTAGCACAAGATAATTTAAAGGGGAACAGTGCTGAGACACGTGCCAGCCTTTTCTTCCCTCATTTTTATCAGGTAGCATCAGACAACATTTATTTGTGGAGTTGGGTTTTTGGCCATGAATATTGATACCTAGATGATGAGACCCAGACCAGTTAGGAGAGAGACAAATATAATACAGAATAAATTGTTCCTTACCTTCCATGCAGTCCCAGGAACCCTCGTGCTCCCAGCCTGCGTCTGTCTCCAGGTGTCATGAACCCTTAGCTCTTATGGGAACAGGTAACACCTCTTTCTGAGGGTTGACCTAATACCTCCCTCCAAGGCCCAGGCTGTAGTTTTTCCCTGCTTTGATGACATGCAGACTTAATCCTTTGCATCTGAGTTCTTTGGAAAAAAGAAGCTGTTTAAATGCTACAGAAACATTCATGAGGATGCTGCAGAGTCCCTCTGCTGTGTATGTCCCGATCATATGTGTATCTTGCACTGATAGGCTCTGCTTTCAGACAGCCCAAACACAGAGCCTAATTATAAGCTTCATCAGCACCTCAGGCCATGGCAGTGTTTTCTCATCCATCTTTTACTCACAGCTGGCTTTCTCCAAGGGGTAGGCCCAGCTGCTGCTGCTAAGTCACTTCAGTCGTGTCCGACTCTGTGCGACCCCATAGACGGCAGCCACCAGGCTCCCCCGTCCCTGGGATTCTCCAGGCAAGAACACTGGAGTGGGTTGCCATTTCCTTCTCCTAGCAGAGAGCCTTAAATAATCAATAAAGCTGTGTCTCACTTAAAAAAAAAAAAAAAAGAAACACCGTGCTATTTATACATATGTACATACATACATGGGTGCTCCCCAGGTGGCACAATGGTAAAAGTCTGCCTGCCAGTGTGAGAGATGCGGGTTCAATCCCTGGGTCAGGAAGATCCCCTGCGGTAGGAAATGGCAACCCACTCCAGTATTCTTGCCTGGAAAATTCCATGGACAGAGGAGTCTGGTGGTCTACAGCCTATGGGGTGGCAAAGAGTTGGATACAGCTGATCACGTGCACACACGCGCACACACACACACACACACACATTACTTTATTCTCCTCCAGGCACTTCCATACCTATCACTTCATTGTATCTTCACATGAGAATGAGAGAAGAAATGGCCTAAACCGTATTACAGGGAAGGAAAACTAAGGCACAGAGAAGTGGCTTGCACACAGTCACATGACTCATGAGGTCCAATCCAGAACTCAGGACTTCTTGCCCTCAACCAGCACTCTTTCCTCAAAATACATGGGTAGCCCCAGATTTGAGTTTTCATGCTTCCCAGCCCGATAGCCTGGCCTGCTTTTCTAGGTTTTATGTCCAGCTTTTTCCTTTAAAATGGGAAAGAGAGAGCTTTTCACTATATCCTTTTATCCTCACCCTGGGAATAAGGTAAAATTTCAGATTATACTTTTCTTGACACTCAGATTATCTCCTAATTATTTCTTAGGTACATTCTGGGAGATGTTAACTTTGTAGGACACCAGATATATGGCTTAAATTGTTCTGGTTAGATTATTGATTGCCCCATGAAGACCTGAACCAGAGCCAAAATGTGACTCCTTCATTTTGATCAAAAGAAAGTAAAATCTTCAGAACATTAGCCCTTGAATAGAATGGGTTGGGGGTACTCAGGACAGTAGAATTATTCAGCTAAAAAAAAACTAAAATGTGCTCTGCTTTGGCAGTTTTCATTTTTCTATATCGCTAAGCTTTGGGGCCCTATTGCCTGTCCAGTGTCTCCACTTCTCCACTCCTGTCACCCAGGAATTTCCAGGTTTTACTCTTTTAGTGTTTCCTTTTCCAAAGTATTTCCAGATTGGCAGAGGACAGTGGCAGCCGAATCTGCACACCCCACGTGTCTGGGTTCATGGCTACTCAGGCCCATTCACTCTGGCCATTGCTGTAATGGCACCATTTGGATGATGCTGTTGCACAGCCCTGTAGGACGCTGCCATTTTGAAATAGGCAAGACAGGGTAGGACTTAGAACTGGCTATCAATGAGCTGACCATGTGTGCCAAAGTGAGCATGGATGGAGACACAGCTGGGGAGCCAGCAAACAGAGGGCAAAAATCCCGTAATTGCTGTTGCAATATGCAGCCAAGAGGTGGGGGCATATACCCATTATTCAGGTCCAATGAACCATTCCCCCAAATCCACTTCCAGAACATGAAGTTTCAGATTTCCTTCCCTAGACAGAGCTTTTAAAAATAAAAACATAATTAGACCTAATTAATGGGCCCATGAACTTCTATATAAACATCTCTGGAAAAGGTTTGGTCCCCCCTCTTCAAAGCATTGCTTTGCTTGTTCATTCAAGCTCAGGAATGGAGTTGCCTTTCACAGCACAGCAGAGAAAGGGGACTGGAGGAGTGTTCCCTTTCCTTTCACTTGTACCCTTAGAAAAGCTCCCCACCCCAAATTCCTAACTTGGAATCACACAAGGGCTCCTGGAAATTAGGCCAAAATGATCAAAACTATTGCATCTCACCAGTCTAGCTGAGCCCGCCTCCCTGAACAGTGTAGATAGTGGGCTGTCATTTTGCAGAGCTTGCAAGGGCAGTTGAGGGAAACTCCTCTGAGTGCTTTCCTGGCCCTGTGCCATGCTCAGAGGCGAAAATTAAAAATGAACTAACAGAAGGTTCCAAGCTTGTTTGTGCCCTTGAAGGCCCCACTGAGGTCTGAAGGGCACCATCACAGAAGAGTCACAGGCACCCCAGGCTCTCTGTGTCCAGGGTAGAGGTGCTCTGCAGAGAGTAGGGAGCAGAAGAACCAAAGTGGAGATCTTTTATTTCTTTAATCAGAGCCAAAGCCTACAAATAAAACCTGTGTGCCAACAGGATCTGTTTTGGTAGAAACCCTACCTAATGCAAACTGCTCAGGGCTTTTGATAAGGAGAGAGTGTGACATGGGACTCTTTTGGACTCAGTGGGACTCAGTCTAGCAAATTCTTACAAAGAGAAAACTTTCCCCTGTGTAGGGATGCCAGATTTAGCAAATAAAATGAAGATTCAGAATATCCAGTTATATTTGAATTGTAAACCACAAATGTTTTTTTAAGTATATCTTGTGCAATATTTGGGACATACACTAAAATAGTATCCCTCATTGATCTGAACTTCAGATTTAACTAGCTGCCTTGTGTCTTATTTGCCAGCCCTCGTCCTGGGGAGCAGGAGTAGTTCCTTTTAGAAGCAGCCCTTGTATCATTTCTCCCGTTCTTGGCACACGTGCCATGGAGGTAGGAGGAAGCCCTCTTGTAGACTGTCAGTCACCTCTTAATTTGAAACAAAAGCAAGATTCTCTCCTGAACTTTGTTCCTATATTTAATATGCTGCTTTATTGAATGTTATCATTATTAAATCCCCCAAACCAGATATTAGTGGAAAATTTACTCCTGTTGAAAGACAGTCTTGGGCATCTGAGGTATTCCCCCTCTTTCCTTCCTGCCAGATACCCCAGTTGATTTCCCTGGCTTGTCCCTGTTTTGTCCCATTCCTTGTATTTGAGGAGGTTAATAAGTAACCTCTATGAAAACCCAGCCAGAGAAGCCTTGCCTCAGATGATTTTTGCCTCACCTTTTATCTCGCCGTCCCTGGTCCCTGGCCTCTCCCCCCATCTGCTCTGCCCCGTCCTCCAGGGACAGTGACCCTGGCTCATGGCCACTGCATTCTCCTTCCATGTTCATGTCATTGCAGGCTTCACTTGCCTGTCCGTACAGAATTTTGGTTGTTTTAACACTTTTCACAAGCAGATGCTCTCTGCTCCCCATTCCATCAAAAGCACACACACACACACACAAAAAAAACAGCAAAATAAAACAATAAAACTTTAATCCCACATTGGCTGTTTGGCCGTTGGTGGTCAACACATAGACTTGGTTTTGTTAGATTCACAGACTCTGCCCCTTGTCCTGAACTTAATCCTAACACTAATGATAATTATGTAGGAGGAGCTGGTTTCCAGCTGGAGCTGATACATTCTAAAGGCTCTTCCTCCTTTCACTCCCATCGAACCCACTTCATGTTCTCCCACTTGCCCAGTTTTCTCCCACCTGGTTATTATTTCCTGGTTACTAGAAGACCAGAGAAAACACCAGTAAACTGCACCTCAGCAACAAATTCTGAATAGCCATTTATCCACACAACAGACCCATTACGTCACCTTTCCTTCAATTTTCATGGAACCAAGACTAAAAGTTTTAAATACCTGGCCATGGTATAGGTTTCCAAACATCGATGATGCCTCTTTCCCAGAGGGAAGCTGGACTTGGTGACTCCAAGAGTAACAGTTCTGTAGTGATTGAAAATGCCCTGCTCCTTCTGATCATGTCAGATTTACCTGAGACCATTCCTCTACTAAATCTCACTCAGTGACTCGAAATGGAGGTTTAGCCTCCCTGGGTCCTTGAGGTCCTTCATTAGCCAAATAAAGGTAAAGCAAATAATACCTCTTGAATTATCGTCTAACCCAGAGGACTACTTGCTCTTCGGCTACTCTACCCTGGAGTCCCTAAATATGCTTCCTCAGATAGCTTAGAAGAAGAGAGAGGTCGCTTTCAGCAAATGAAGAGCCAGCCTTTGACTGCTAAACATCCGTTTTCTTATGACCTTTGAGAAGTCATAGATCCGTTGGAACTGGTTGGATATCAAAACAAAAATTGATTTAGCAGTGCTCGCAACTTGTACTCTAGAACGTGGGCTCACAATCTGTAGCCACTGGGTCAGATCCAGCCTGCCCCCTGTGTTTGATAAAGTGTAAAGTTTCGCTGGAACACAGCCACACTCTTTCATGTACATCTTGTATGCGGCTGCTTTCATGCTACAATGCAGAGTTGAGTAAAAGCAGCAGAGACCGTATGGCCCACGAAGCCTAAAATGTTTACTGTCTAGCCATTTACAGGAGGAGTTGGCCAACCCCTGCTCTAGAAGAATAGTTCTTAGCCCTTGTTGCTCATGAGAGTCACTCGGCGAGCTTTATAAAAATACTGATGCTGGTATCTGCAAGTTAGGGTGGAACTTGGCAAGCTTTATAGGAATACTGATGCTGGTATCTGCACGTCAGGGTGGAACCCAGACATCTGCATTTTTTGAAGTGATTCTGATTCACGAGTGTTAGCACTCCTTAAATGAGAAAGGCACAAATAACTGCCACAGTGTCCCTTCTCCCTTCTTCATCCCCACACACGTGTACACACGTATGCTCATATACACACACACACACGCACATGTGTGCTCATGCCCACACCTTGTCTGCTCCCCACCCTGCCCTGCCCTGCCTTGGGGGTCCAGGAGTTCCAACTCTGGAATCCTGCTCCACCAGCCCAGTGAAAAAGAAGTAACATCTGCAAGAGCTAACGTCAGCCCTGGGCCTGGAGCCCAGACCCCTCTTTGCTTGAATTTCTCATTTTCAACTCCTTGAGCATTGCGGCTTTCAGCAGGGCCTGCTGGGAGTGTCCTCAAGAGCAACTTGGAAGCTCTTTTCCTGCCTTCACTTCCCTACTCCCCAGCTAGTCCTGCTCCCCATATGGGGCCCAGCCTGCCCTCCCAACTGTTCAGCTCTTGTGACTCCCGGGTCAAGTTTTGACTTGGCACAAGATGACCCCACAAGAAGAGTGGTTTTCCCGGGCTCATGGCTCTTCTCTGCCTATTTCTCATTTTCACTCTGGTGACCTTTGTGACTTTCCTACCTCATGTTTTGCCATCTGGCTGCCTTGTCAGGCTCTTCCCACAAGAGAGGGCTAGGCCGCTTGCAGGGAAGGGGAGGAAGAGAGATGAAATATCTTGCAGGAGGTTTTTTAAAAACGCTCATTAAACTGTTTTCCCCTAGCACACCATTTCGGAAGGCAAAGGCCTTGTATGCCTGCAAAGCAGAACACGACTCCGAGCTCTCATTCACAGCAGGGACGGTCTTCGATAATGGTGAGTTTTTCAAATAAATAACTGGAGTTGTCAAAGTTGCTTTCTACCTAAGGAAAATTTCCATAGAACAGGTAAGACTGAAAAGGACTGTGTGTGTGTGTGGTGGGTGGGAGGTCTTTTCCCACAGTGGGAGAGCAGCGGCAGAACTCCAGGAGTCACTGTCAGGAGAGGAGAGCAGAGTCGCCTCCTCACGGTGACACAGCGGTGTCATGGAGACGTCATGGGCATTGAATGTGATGCTCCATGCACAGGCTTTGAACATTTTAGGGGGCTGGACAGAGCGGGGAGACAACGCAGTGGAGAACAGGAATCCTGCAAGGGGGCAGAAGCTCTGGGTGGGGGGCTGTGGCCGCAGGGTCTATGCCTGTCTTCTGGGGTTCCAGGGGATTCACTGTCCATGGCAGGTGAGGCCGGTTTCTGAGATGGTCTGGTAGGCTTGGGGCATCGGGTGAGCTCAGGGCAAAAAAGCTGTGCTGCGTCCCTTCTCGTCCTTCCCCTGTTTCCGGGAGCAGGAAGTTGACCCCAGAGTCAAACCACCCCTGCCAAGCACCAGCTGTCCTGCACAGGCATTCCTGCAGGAAAATGGATTCAGGCCCCTGCCCCAAGGGCCTCGGGCTTGCTTGATACAACATTTCCATATTTTTTAAAATGAAAATTGATGGAGTTGATGTCCCAATGTGTCGTAACTTATTATTGGCCTTGAGAGAAAAATCAGGATTCTGGGGAAAGGCCCAAGTTTCTGTTGTGGCTGAGATTTCCCCAGATGTAGTTCTCTTTGGGGGTTAATCCCTCTAGATGCCTGGGTGAAAGGGTCTGTTTGTTTTGCTCAAAGGAGGAAGCAAAAACCAGCTGCCTGGTTTCAGGAACTGGACATGCTCTGGGCCTCCCTCCTTGACCTCAGGGGGCGCGGGGGCAGAGTTTCCCAGCAGGGGTGAGTGAACACTGCCCCCTGCTCCTTCCCCGTCCTGACCACACAGTCCTGCCTAGAGCTGGGCCACACCTCCTACCACCTGCCGGAGACCTGGAAACGTGGGACTGCCGGGCTCCCGTGTAGCACTGGACAGCCTGGACTTGAGATTCAGGCCATTGCAGCACAATCCCGGCTTGACCACTTGATTCTGTGCGGCCTCAAGGAGTGACTGAACCTCTCTGTTCCTAAGTCCTCTCTGTCATAGCTGAGAATAGACGGATGTGAGAGAAGACTGAGATGGTGTGCGTGACATGTTTAAAGTAGTACTCAACACACACTAAGCTCTCAGTGTCTTGCTGTTGTTATGATCATCGTCATTTCACGACATCTGTTTTAGAAAAAGACCCTGATGCCCTTATCATTCACAATGACAGGTTTTCTTCTTAGCTGCTAATACAACCCATCTCTGGCTTGCTCAGCTGGGCTGTAGGTACTGCACCTCAACACCCCGTGTCCTGGCTCTCTGTAAGGGCCTTGAGGTCACAGCCAGAGCAGAGATGGGCTCCTGGGGACCAGCCTTGAGCGCATCCATATGCAAGGGGGCTTCCCCACTGTGTGGCCAGCCCCTGCCTTCAGCACGGCAGAGATAATAATCAGGCTTGAGTAGATAAAATGGGAAACAGGTCACAGAGCACCTCGGGAATTCCCAGGTCGCATTTGGTGGCCCATGATCTGATCCAGCAGGGCTGGAGGTGAGCCCACAGCACCTCATGTATGGTTCTCAAGGTCCCCAGAGCACTGCCCTTAAACCTTTGCTCTATTAACTTTCATTTGGGTTCTTTAAAAATCAAGGTGTACATACAGCAAGCCAAGCCACCTCTCCTGTCAGCAGCTGGAGCTTTAGATCCTGGCACACCTGAAGATGAAGTGAGTCCACTGAAGGTTGTCTAAAGCCATGTCCTTGGCGAGTGTCCCTTGTGAATAGGCCCATGTGCGGGGGCATCACAACCCAGCCATAACATGACACAGTTTTCATGGCAGACAAATCAGTGGGCTCCATGCATGGGCTCTGGTGCTATGCTCTCAGCAGGGAAGGGGCTTCTGTACATACATGAGCAAGATTTGAGAGGTCCCCACATCTGTCAGTAAATCCAGAGCTTAAAGGTTTGCCTTCTAAACCACTACAGTACCCTGATGGACAAGGGGCTGCTGTGTTCCTATCAGCTATTCACTCTGACAACACAGAGGACCCCTGATCCCAGGGCAAAGTGGGTTTAAGCTCACAAAAGGTCTGTGTAAGCATATGTGTCTTGTTTGGGACTCCTCATCCTGAGTTCAGCCTTCTTCCATTTTTTTTTTAGACAACTTTATTGAGGTAGTCTAGTCAAGGCTATGGTTTTTCCAGTGGTCATGTATGGTTGTAAGAGTTGGACTGTGAAGAAAGCTGAGCACCGAAGAATTGATGTTTTTGAACTGTGGTGTTGGAGAAGACTCTTGAGAGTCCTTTGGACTGCAAGGAGATCCAACCAGTCTATCCCTAAAGGAGATCAGTCCTGGGTGTTCTTTGGAAGGACTGATGCTAAAGCTGAAACTCCAGTACTTTGGCCACCTCATGCGAAGAGTTGACTCATTGGAAAAGACTGTGATGCTAGGAGGGATTGGGGGCAGGAGGAGAAGGGGACGACAGAGGATGAGATGGCTGGATGGCATCACCAACTCGATGGACATGAGTTTGAGTGAACTCCGGGAGTTGGTGATGGACAGGGAGGCCTGGCGTGCTGCGATTCATAGGGTCGCAAAGAGTTGGACACTACTGAGCAACTGAACTGAACTGATTGAGGTAGCCATATACCATGTAATTTACCCATTTAAAATGTGCCTTTCAGTGGGTTTTAGTATATTTAGAGTTGTGCAACCATCACCATTATCTCATTCCACAATATCTTCATCACCCCCAAAGAAACCCTGCTCCCTTTAGCAGTCATGCCCCATTTATCCCAAGCCTGCTCCATCCCACCTAGATACCTGCTCCTCTGCTTTCTGGCACTATAAATTTGCCTGCTCTGGATGTTTCATGTAAGTGGAATTATACAATACAGGGTCTTTGTAACTGACTTCTTTCCCTTTGCAATATAGTCTCAAAATCATCCATGTTGTAGTATGCCTCAGAACTTCATTCCTTTTTATGGATATATACCACATTTTGTTTATCCATTGATTGAAATTTTGATTATTTCTACTTTTTGACTTGTTTTATGAGTAATGCTGTTATAAACATCTTCATACAAACTTTTGTGGGGACATAGATTTTCCACTCTCTTTGGTGATATACCACGGCATGGGGCCTACTGGGTCACATGGTAACTCTACGTTTAACTGTTGAAGGAACTGCCCAGCTGATTTCCAGCAGGGTTATACATTTGGCATTCCCCCCTTGTTTAGTTTTTAAGTCTCCTTTTTGAAGTAGTTTAGCTAGCCAGCTGAAAAAAGAAATGATACTTGATTTTTAATTACCAAGGCCTTCCCTTCCCAGCAGGCTCTGTGACTGCTCCCGCCCCTCAACTCAGTAATCGTCTTTGGCCACAAGGGCCAATGATAACAGGAGAGAGACAGAGTACTTCCTGGGCCTTCCTGTGGTCTCTGGGGATCACAACAGCATTAATGACACTCGTTTCTTTTTAACCAGCAATGCCAGTGACCTTTCCAATCCCCTGAAAGGCAGAAGGCCACATTAAGCCCTAAAGACAACACCTCTCAGTGTTTACTGAGCTGCAGTCAAAGAAGGATCTGACAAAATGTCGATCTAGTTTTTAATCTAGTTGGTTGGTAATGTTTTATGACTTCCAATTTTTAGACCCTACTTGCTCCATCCCTTTGTCTCGTTAGGAAAAAAGTGGACGTTAAAGAAAAGAACTATTCACATGTCAGAGAGATTTTTTCCTTGTTCTCTCCCTCAGCAGTTTGTTGCTGAAGATCCTAGGTAAGGCCTTAGCAGTGTGAGTTGTATGCTCTGTCACTGTCAGATTAAATCATCAGATAAATCAGAAGGAAGTTTTCTAATGACAGAGTTAGAGTAAGTGAGTGAGTGAGTGTGTGTGTGTGTGTGTGTGTGTGAGTATGTGTGTCTTGTCTTTCTCAGGATCAAGAAGAAGAAAAGAGGAGGGAGAGGGAGGGGCTCCTTGAGGGGGAAGTCAGTTGTTCCTAATGATTAATCTCCAAGCTTCTGGATTCCAGAGGCCCCCTGTGAATCTGGAGAGGATGCTCCGTCAGCTCTTGGACTTTGTGCAGTGGGTAATGGCTGCGCAATACTCGGAAATAACTCCAGTGTCCACCCTGGCCAATCTACTAGGAAACTGTGCTTTCACCAAGAGCACCTCAGACAGTAACTGGAAAGAGAAATAGCTGGTGTTCCCAGGAACATTAGTCATCTAGAAGCAGTGCGGTTAGTGATACCTGGAAAATTCATATGGCATTCACTAAATTGGGTTCTTGGGATGATTTTATCCAAATGTGAGATGGGCCAGATCCTTCCTTCCTGGGGTACAGGGTGCAGTGGTGAGTGCAGGCAGGGCCGCCCCGGATTTCCTCTGCTGATAAAGGGCATCTCAGGCAGTGGGGTTCCCAGAGAATTTCTCAGTGGAGTCTTTTAGCCTCCCCAGCCTCTCCATATTTCCCTCGGGCATTTCTACCAGCTGCCTAACTGGTCTTGCTGCATCTACTTCTGCCCCACAACCCAGGCGCTACACAGCAGCCAGATGATCATTTAAAAATGGAAGTCACATCATGTTGTTTTCCTGTTTCTGGTAGCCTCGTGTTGTTCTTAGAATTATTGACGAGGTCCTCCAGGTCCCACCCTTGCCCTCTGGCCCCCTCTTCCCCTCCCTTGATACATAGCAGCCTCTGAGTCCTTCTTTATGTTCTTAAATAAGGTTGGCAACTATGACCTGCCAGTGAAATCCAGCCCATTGACTCTTTTTTTAAATAAGTCTTCCCTGGAACACAGCCACCCACGCCTTGTGTTTATATATTATCTATGGCACAACAGTGACAGATTTGAGTAGTTATGCACTGATGATCTGGCTTTTTAAGAAAAACCTACACAGCACTGTTCTGAAATCACAACAAGCTTCTCCCCATTTTGGGGCCTCTCACTTGCATTACCCACTGCGTGGCCATCCATTTTGGATTATTTAGGTTTTAACTCTTCAAACTCTTGGCCACCCGCTCATATCCCTATCTTAGTCTCATTCTCCCCTCATCTGTTTACCTAAAATTACATGCTTGCTTACTATAGATGGCCCCTCCCCTAGAGCAGTCTCTCTTCTTGTTCTGTGTGCAGAATGTGGCACGTAGTAGGTGCCGAAGTAACATTTATTAAATGAGTCCACTCATTCACCCACACGGGGGCCTGCACTCCTCCAGCTAGTGCTGCTTCCCCTTGGGGCAGCCTGCTCTCAGGATCTTAGGCACACAGTTGCTCCTTGTCCATCGTGAGTGAAGGAGCCGGGAGAGCGTGAGTTGCCGGAGCAGGGGTGTATGACGTGAATATGGACTGAGCTGAGAGAGAGTAGTTGGCAGTAAGCACACCCATGTCAGTAGCAACTTTTATTTGTTATAATGCCTGCTGGGCTGGAGAGCTGCCCAGGCAGCTCACTGCAACACCTTGTGTGTTTACATAGCATAGGGGACACTGGTACAATTCAGAAGGTTGGATGTTGGTGTGATTCAACCCAACAAGTACTTACAAGCATCTTCAGTGTCCAGGGAGCATTAGGCTAGGCCAAAGTGGTAGTACTTAAGGCCTCAGAGCCTGAGGTCAGATGTCCTGAATTCAGATCCATCTCCATCATCTGCCAGCCTTGTAATTGGGACTAGAAGTTTAACTTCTCTAAGTCTTTGTTTCTCATTAGTAACATGAGGATAACAGCAGGAGCAACTCTGTAGTCATAGTGAAGATGAAAAGAGGTCCTGCAGGGGAAGCACTTAACAAAGGGCCCACCAGTTAGTCTCCATGGGCACCATCATTCTTATTCTCAAGGATCACCTCCTCTGGTTGGATAAGGATATGATATAGTGGGAAAGGGCTTGGTTTCTGGGATCAAACAAATTGGGTCCAAATCCTGGTTCTAACATGGTGCCCCTGCATGAATCAGTTTACCTCTCTGAGCCTTAATTTTTCCTCAGCTATAAAATAGGGGTAATAGTAGTACAAGGTAGGATCCTTAAGATTAAATGAGTCTGTCTCTGAGTCCATGGCTATTTCCCAGTCACCATTTGTAGGTGTTAGCTTCTTTCGTTGTAGTTCACTGATGGAGAGTGAAGTATGTTGAGTGATAGAATACAGACTAAAATGCACTGAAAAACTAGTTAGGGAAAACAAGCTTAACACATTTGAACAGCATTAATAAGACCTATGAATAATATGCGGTATGTACGGTGAGCATTCCAGGAGCCTGGGGAAGGGAGGGAGCAGGTAGATGGCATTCCATGACGACATTTATGGAGGAGGTGGGACTTCAACTGAGCCTTGAAGTGTGAGGAAGGGAAACAAACGATGACAGAAAGCTGGGGGCTCTGGGGCTGCCTCTTTTCTTCGTCAGTTCTACCACTTCGTTGCAGGGGCCATTTTCGCACAGAGAAGTCATAACTTTCTGTGAATGAGTTAAAATGCAGATCTCTGGGCCCCCTCCTCAAGATTCTGCTATAACCCATAGGCCACGAGGCCTAGGAATCTGCAGCTTTAGTAACTGTGCAGGTGGTTCTGTTGCACCTGGTCTGGTACCATGCCTTAGTGAAGCCTGACTTGCTGGCTCCACCGGGGCAGCAGTCTGACCCAAAGGCTGCGGCATCCTCTGCCATCCCCCATGGCAACTCTCTCGTTCTTTAGTTTGGAGGGCCTCCTTTGTCCCCTCTGATTCTTCCCTTATTCTGCAAATTCTATTTCTAATGTTTGCACACATTGCCATCTCTGCACCTGAGCTGTGTTTGAACACAGGAATGGAGAAAGTCTGAAAGAGATGGACTCAGTGCATCCAGTAGAACAGCAACTCAGCGAGGAGCTTTGTTATTAAATAGGAGGTGTCTTTTTTGGGTTTTTAATTTGTGTGTTGATTTATTCTTTCTAGGTCTTTAGTTTATGGGAGTGAGTTTGATTTGTTTGGTTTGGGTTCTGAACATTTGAGATTTCCCCCAGCTTAGGTGGTTGTTGAGACCAGGTTGTTGAGACTCAAGTTTGACCAGGAAAGCCCTGCTGACCAGTCCAAATTACTGGTCAAATGATGTAGGCTCCCCTGCTGACTCACCCATGCTGAGCATTTACTGTGCTTTCTCCATGTTGGCTCCTGAACCTCCAGAAGAGTCACTGAGGGAAAGAGAGTTTTGTTTTTGTTTTGTTTTTTTTAATCACCACTTGATAGGTTGAAGAAACTGAAGTAATCTTGACAAAATCAGCTGGATAGATGGGCAGGAAGCTGGGGTGTTTGGGTGCTAGCGTTTCAGTGGTGGGCTGAGAGGGCTTGGTCATTGGAGAGACTGCATTGCTTTTAAGCTATGTTGTATTGTTCCATGGAACTTCTTTCCCAGACTCCTCCTTGTGTGGTATCATGAATCCAAAGTACCCTTGCTACTTGGATCTATTCCTAGAGAAACAAAAGCATGCAAACATGTTGGAGGCCAGCTCATAGGTGTTTGACCTTGTCTTTTCCTACAGAAGCCTTCAAAATCTAGCCAAGGTTGACACTGATCTTCTGTAAGCCTCAGTGGCGATCCTTCAGCTGCTTCTCCGTTTAGTCTCTTTGGTCCCTGTTCTTCCTTCTTTCCCTGCAGACCGAAACTAGAGTTGTATTGTAGTGTTGAGGGTGGAAATGCTTTTCTAAAATGAACTCAGGAAGTCATTCAATTAGCCTAGGAAGGGAATGGGGGGAATTCATTTTCTCCAAACAATCTTGGAGAAATTGGTGTTTTCCTAAAATGTTAGGAGCAAATGTCCTGCCTCACCCAAGAGTGATTTGTATATTCCCAGTTCACAAACATGAACAGCTGCCTCTCCCAAGTCCATGATCCCTTCTTTCTCCCTTCCTGCTCTTGACTGCTTTGCGGACTCAGCTAGATTGTGTGTGTAATTTTTACAGTGTCACAGTGGTTTCCATGGAGATGGATTGTCATATCACAGAACATTGGGTATGTAGTCTTTGGATATGGAAAAATCAAAGGGGTAGAAATTTTCTAAATTGCAATAGAGAGGGAGAGGACAGCTCTCAGACTTGTATATAGGAAAGAGGAAAACTGTAGAGAACAGGAAGGAAAACTAAGGAAGGGTATGGCTGGAAACGAGAGAGGGCCATTCAAAGACTATAAGATACTTTTTAAAAATGCAGAGGGAATTTGCAAGGAAATTGGAAGCAGAGGGTCAGGATTTGAAGGGAAATAAAATGATTAGGAGCTAGATATCTTTAAGGACTAGTTCTCAGCAGTCCTCCATGGGCACTTTGTCTGGTACATAGTCAGCACTGGGTGGGTAGATGAGCACATAGATGGATGGATACCTAGGTAAAAATAGAGAGGGAATATCATGACTGTGATCTCTAAAAAATCTAGCCTCTATCCTAAAAAATTGAAATGTTACTTCTTTACAGTTAAAATCAGGAACTTCTCAAAGTCCATGAAACTCCTAAAATTGTCAGTAGAATTTAAGTGTCTGTGTCTTTTCTCCTTTTAATTATGGAGAAAGTTCAGAATGACCTTCACCAGGTTCCCCCAATGGGTGAAAAACCTCTGGTTTAAACAAGTCCAAGAATTATGTTCCTTCACAACAACGGCACTCATCTGTAAGCTTCCTCCACACAAGCGCAGTCCATATCCCCCCTACCTTGCCCTATGTGTAACGTCATCTTCTCTCTCTCCTCACTTCCTATACAGTGCATCCGTCCCAGGAGCCTGGCTGGTTGGAGGGGACTCTGAATGGAAAGACGGGCCTCATACCCGAGAACTACGTGGAGTTCCTCTAATCAGGAGCCCTGGCAGAACTGCTGAGCTTTCCACTGTATCCATGACAACTGCTGCTTCCAGTGTTGTGGACCATTGCTCTTTGCCGCTGAGAAATACAGGGTGACTGACTCTGCTGCTACCTGTCAGCACGAACATTTTCCTAAACTCTGATGTCGCACATCCCCGTGATCATCTCAGCTGACATGCGGTGATGCTGCAAGAAATAGAAGGAAATCGGCAGAGGAGGCCATTTGATTTTGATTACCATGAGAAAGGCTTACAGAGCCATGTCTCTTATTTAGCGCCCTATATGGGATGTGCTCATTTTGTTTTCACAGTCATTCAAAACCCAACCTTCTGAAAAAGGAAGTAAGTGAGATACAAGTAGTCCCCAAGAGCATGCAGTGTAGCCAGCTCTGACAGGGCTGGGCAGTGGCCTGAGATCCAGGCTGGGTCCACTGCTTTTGTTTACAGTAGACACTCACTCTATCCCACCTCTGAATACTTGAGCCCCGCAGTGCTCCGGGCTGCTGGGTCTGTTTGTTTGCATGAAGGATGGAGAGGGGTCACGGCACTGGTTACACAAGATCCAATCTCACCATCTCTAAAGTAGCCATTGGCCCAGCATCAGCAGAATTCTATCCAGTCCTCTCATGCAAGAGAACACACACACTCCAGGGCCCCTCTTCCAAGCTGGGAACTTCTCTGCCACCGAGGGCTGCCCTCACCTCATAACCATAGCGACCCAGCCTACTCTAAACCAAACCAAAAAGTAACTCAAAATCTTTGCATGACATATTTTTTTGCCTCCTCCCCCTTTCAGTCATTTTTTGAATGGTTTTCCAACAACCTGGTCAAGTTCTGTGCTTCCCTGTTGGCTCAGCTGGTAAAGAATCCACCTGCGATGCAGGAGACCTGGGTTGAGAAGATCCCCTGGAGAAGGGAAAGGCTACCCACTCCAGTATTCTGGCCTGGAGAATTCCATAGACTGTATAGTTCATGGGGTTGCAGAGAGTCGGACACGACCAACTGACTTTTAATCAACAAGGTCTACTTGGGGGCAGATGGAATAGCAGCTGAGAACTGTTCCCTTTCTGATGAATTTCAGCAGCACCAAGATATATTTGGAGCAAACTCTAGTAACCTCTTGAGATTAAATTACATACAGGCTTAATATTTCTGTTCTTGCATGCAACTTGTGTCTGTTTTCTAGAGGGCAACATGCTGCCTCCTAAAGAGGGACACCCTCTATCTCTCTCATTCCCTCCTATTCACCTGTCCCTCCCCCTGCCCTTGCCTGCCTCTGGCCTACCACTGACCAGCTCCCCTGGCCATGCCCTGGGTTGCTCAGCACTGCCCTGGAGGTTTTCAGGCATGACTCCTGAACTAATAACCCCATGGCCTCCAGTTTAAAAGAATATACATGTTCACTGCCACTCAGAAAAAGGGAATTGTTTCTCAGGCTTTTGGGGCGTGAGACTAATATCATAAGCCATTGTGATTTAGGAGGACGCCACAAGGTTGGGGCATGGAAGGTGGGATGGGTACCTTCTGAGAAAGATTTCCTGGACCAGAAGGGGCTGGGTCTTATGGAAGACCACCTTGGATGAGGAAGTTTGGCCTGGACATTTCAACTCCACTTGGCTTCCAAAGAAGAGAGTCCAAGTATTTTCCACACTTGAATGTCCCTGCAAGAGTGATTCTGGGCAGACCAGCTCCAAAGTGAGGGACTGTCAAGCTCCCTGGGAGCCCTTCAGGAATGGCAGCCTTGTTCCAGAGTGTGTCCTGCTTCCGGAATTCCTCTTGAGGGAACTTTAAAGAAGAAAAGAAAAACTTGAATTGTGTTGAATTACTGTATCTTTTACATTTTTTTTAAAGATAAATTTGTAAATAGAGTGATTTGAAATACTATATGGCAAAGTTTTATATTTGATATTCTTTAAGCTAGTTGCTTCACACATTTAAGCTTTGATTGCTGAAAAAGTGTGTATATGAGGCAGAGAGGGGGACACATGGTCAGAGAGAGCCAAGGTCAGCCCCTCTCTTGCCTTGAGGAATAAGATATTTCCACATATTCTTGCTGGTTCTTGGTGGTGAACGTGGCACATTAATGGTGTTCAGTCTTCTTTATCCAGATGTGTTTTTTTAAGCATTTCTTGGGCTTTGGATTTGGAGATGGAAAGAGCATCTTCAGGCAATTAACTTTTCCAAGAACTCCTACCCAGTAGTAAGATGAAGCTCAGGATTTAAACAGGTGAGGCCAAGGGTTAGATTTTTTTTTTTTTTTTCATTTTTCTTCTCAGGTGTATTTCTTGGTACCCCAAAGTACCAGGACAGAAGATGGGATAATTGTGTGCTCCTTGTATCTTATTCTTCTGGCACATCTTATAAGGCTTTATAACCAAGTCCAAGCTAAAATTTGCAAATGTTTTGTGTGTCTAGGTTCTAAGAAAAACTGGCTTAGGATATTTAGTTCTTGATATGCTGCTTCTTCCTTTTTCCCTAAACATGTTTATTCATCTCAGATTTCCTCTGGCTCCAAAATAAGAAAAAAACTCCAAAGAGGGATGGAGATTGGGCTATTATAGCTTTATAGATGACTTTAAAGGTAATAGGAGTTTGTTATGATTCATTCCATCAGCTCAGGGATGACACAGCTATTACCCAACCCAGAGCAAGCGAGACACTACCAATGGATGAAGGAGTAAGAATTAAGATTGGAGAAGACTGATAGGACTCAGGGAAGCTATTATTGAAAACCCAAGAAGAAAAGGCACATAGGGGCAGCATACATGTACTCCTTGCAGACTTTGAACAGCTTGGGGACCTGTTCACAGGGGCCAGAGGGGACCAGCACACTCTGTACCACTGTGCTTTCTAACTAGAGTGCAACATAATGCTTTTAATACAATTGACATTTTAGATCACCTGCTCCATCAGAACCTTAACTGGAGCTACTGTTGGGGCAGCCAGAAGGTCCAGCCAGACCCTGACTTTCAGAGTTCCTTACTGAAGCATACCTGCAAACATTCGGCCCCACCTTGACCACTTTGCAAGCATGTCCTTCCCTCCTCAGTTGGCCCTGATTTGAAGCTGAGGGAAATTGGACTGGCGCCAATGGGAATTTTAGGTAGAGCCTTTCCTGGCTTCTCTGGGCAATGCTGGGCCCTGACAGATGGCTGCTCTGCTTCCCTTTCCCTGGCCAGGCTCCCCTCCTCCTCCTCAGCTACAGAACTGGAGACACTATTCAGAATATGAGCCAAGGAAAAGAAGGAACTTAAAGACTGAAAATGGGTTTTGCCCTCCACTACCTTTGCTCCCCACTTCTGACTCTTGTCTTTTGGAAGAAGTAATGTTAGGGCAGATTAGGGGAGTGAACTGGGTATCAGAGTGGAATACTATGAACCAAAATCTCTGAGCTTTCCCAGGAGTCTCATCTTGCTTTTGGAAGGCCCTGGGATCAGGTCGGCAGACATAGCCTGAGTCTTCTGTAGACATCAAGATCAGTCTCTCACTCCTCCTCCAGGTACTCCCAGAATTCCATAGCTACAGAATACCATGTCTTGAGAAGGCAATTAGTTTCACATTCTTCCCCCAACTCTCCAGGCAAGTAAAGTCCTGACTTGCTCAAGACTGATGATGTTCTCTTCTCTTTTCAAATCTGAGCAGAGAGGCACGGATCCTGCATAGCACTGCCAGCCATGCTGTGCTAGGGTTGGGGCAGTTTTTAGCTTGGTTTTTTAGTATTTCTACAGATGATGTGTATTTCCTTATGCCAGACCAAACTGGGTTTTGGGGTTTTTTTTCCCAGCATAATTCCAGTTCATGTCCTCTTGCTGAGTCCTTTTTGGATAGAGAGGCAGAGAGAAAGAGAGAAAATGGAACAATCAGGTATTGGCCAACTGGTATTAGCAACACAAAGTCGTGCTAGTGACAGTGTCATTTCAGGTTTGCCAAGACTCTGCAGTTACGTATGCCATGCCTGTAGCTCAGATGGAGGTCCTTCTGCCATGAGAGTTTGTGTCTCTTGAAAGCAGCAACCCCGGTGACACCAAAAACTATTTTGACTGTATAGATTCTGAAAAGATCCATGATTGAGGAGTAGTGAGACTGAAATAATCGACTGAAGTAACACGATCAACTACTCATGACTATCTCTTGGCACATTTCATCTTCTGGCCCCTGTTTCCAAAAGAAGCAAATCTGGACCACTCAGCTTTATAGACAGAGAACTCCTGGGTACAACAGTGGCTGTTACAGCACTCACAGTTCCCCTAGCGTTGAATGTTTTGTGAGCAAACATGTTACCCAAGTAGGTAGCCAGCGCTGAGGAAACTCAACAGCCTCTTGACTACCTGACTTTGAAAGGAATGGCCTGGGTGTTCTTCTAGGGAGTTATCTGTCATATCTGGCAAACTTGACAGTGATTATTTACCTAGACAACCCTGCCCCACTCTTTTAAGTCAGCTGGGTGTCCTCTCACACACCCTGTGTCAGCATTTAAAAAATGTATCTTGTCGTGCTTCAAATGTGTTTGACAGTCAGGCTGGTGTGCTGGGTGCAGAATCACTTTTCAGTAAATGTAGCCTCCCAATGACAACAGCCATGGAATAATGGACCTTGCCCAAACCTGAGACCTTGCCCAAACCTGAGACCTTACCCAAACCTGAGCATACCGGAGACCAGACTCCACCAAGTCATAATTAGCTTTTTCCTTTTACTGCCTACAGTACCTATCTAACTAAGGAACTTCCTAGAGCAGAGGGAGAGGCTGTATAGAGAATCCACACATCATCCAGAGCCAGCCCTGGCTAAAATGTGGCCTCCTAATGGAAGGACTTGTATTCTTAGAAGAAAAAGGATTGGGTGTAAAGTAATGCTAGTAGCAAAAAGGGATAAACCATGCTGAACTGTGGATTTTTTTAAAAGAAAGATAAATGTAATTCTTAATAGGGGGGAAAATCTATCACATGAAAAGGTCACAACTAATATTTTACAAAAGTTTTACAGGCCACTACAAGATGAAAACATCTTTCAAGGCAGAATGCCTTAGCAAGCAAGGCTAAGGACCTTAGCACAGTCTGGACCCATGTAAGTATAGCAATTACTATTACATCAGAATTCTACTGAGTGTAGTCAGTGAGAACCAAGAGTAGTGATAAAGTGTCAGAATTACCTGGGCAGTCCTGGAGGGGCCAAGACATTCAGCACCTTTCCACATCAACCATTTCTATAGAACTGTCCAAACAGACCCTGCATGCAGCTTCTTTGGGCATCCAGATGCCAGGATCAACCTTGTACCTGTGAAAAGAGGTTCATCTGGTGATTCTTAAGTGTATGTATTAGTATGTGTTTGTGTTTGTGTGTGTGTGTGTGTGTGTGTGTGTGTGTACAGCTCATATTTACATATATAACGAAACAGACTCTCTTCTAGAAACCCACATAAGCTGGCAGTTGCTGAGCCTTGACAGCCTTTAAGATTTAAAGGTTGAGAGTTACAGAAATAAGAGAGGCTGTTGATAGACGATCAGAATGATCAAAGATGTAAATTAAGTGCCATTTTGAAATTTTGTTCATATTTATCAGATGGTTACTATCTACAGCTATATTCCTTATTAACTTATTAAGAGTCATGTTGGAATAAAAAAGATCAAACTTATAAACAGTAAGTCATTCATACTAGGATAGTGTTCACAAGCACTCTAAAAGACATTTTGTCCATTACTTTGAAGAAAATATTTGCATGTTTAGTTCATAATTTAGGCTACCTTTGAGTATATTATAAAGTGCTGTGTGATATAATATCGATAAAGTACTTAAAAATGGCACTTTAATGTTTTTTTAAAAACCATAAATGCACTGTTTTAAACTTCAATTCAGTATTGAATATTGACTGGTGTGTAGAATCCTATTTCTTAATTAAAAAGTAACTTGTAACTAGAATAGAACTTTTCCCCTGTTATTCATAAAACAATTTTACCATGTTCGGGATTTAGAACAACAACAAAAAAAAACTGTGCTTTTGTGTCACTAAGCATATCTATAAAGAAAATATAGTTCCTGTTGAGTGGCCTCTGAAACTTGGCTTTCTTACATTTGGTTGGTTTATGTGACAATCTCTGTGAAATGAGTGGAAGTATGATTTTTGAATTAAATGACTTTTCCATTTGGTGGTATGTTTGTCTCTTGAATTTCTGACAAAGTTTTGTTTTGACATGATGCATATTTTTATATTTGTTTCAAATAAGCGAAGACCATGATCAGAAGTTACAAGTGTGGTCTCCTGTGGTCCCTGGCAACAACCGCTGTGCTGATTTCTGGTGTGCTCTGGGTAGCTCTGCCTTCCTTTAGGGAGAGGTCCACTGCTCGTGAACTACAATTAAGCTGCAAAGAGTCACATTCCAATGACTGTTTCTGAATTTATCTCCTGGGAAACATATTTTATTCTTCCTAAATTCAATTGTCAAATCACCCATTTTCTGGAACTTCCATTAACAGTCTGGAATAACCAAAGAGCCAGAGTGCAGACAGTCCTGTCACAAAGCTGGGTGTGTCTCCCAGGGTTGTATTAATAAATCAGTTACTTGTGACATGTTGTCCCAGGCCAGCTCATGTTATTGAGTTGTTGCATTCATCACATCCCCTCCAGGTACATCCTGAGTTGCAGCCTGGGAGCCAGGGTTACAGTGCACTCCCAGCTTCTGCTATGAGAGCAGAGGAGCCAGAAGGAGAGGGCAAGGGAGCCAGGACTTTGGGGATGGAGGGCAAGGCTTCTGATTCCGGAAGCTTGCCCTGGGCAAGCAGAAGGTGAGTGAGTAGGTGCTGGGTTCTGAGGGATGCCTATTTGAATATGTGGGTCACATGTGAACTGTTTATCCTGTCCTTGTTTGCCACTTAGCAAGGGCTGATTTACCACAGGAACAACACAGATTCACTGCACCTTCTTCCTTCACTGAGCTCATACCCTGCCCTGGAAAACTGGCCCAGCATCTGAAGCATCGTACATGGGTGGGGGCACAGGGTACCTGGGTGAGACCTTCTGAGTGGCACATGTAGGCAACTGTTGCCAACATGGAGAAGGAAATGAATGCACGGATTTGTATCTTATATCTATGTCCTTGGTTTTTCCACCAGACTCTCTCCACTTCCGCTTTCACATCTCTTTAATGGGAAAAATGTTTTTCATTTTCTTGTTGCTTTTAACTGCCCACTCAGAACAGAGCTCAAATTGTGTCATGTCTTGTGATTGGTTTGGTGTTTTCACTTATTATTTCCAGCCATATGATTGATCCTAAGAGCGCCTTGATTAGACACGGACTTGACTGACACTTGAAATCATGTAAATGAAAGGTTTTCTTAGATCTCAAGCACATTTGCACTTTGGGGAATTAAATCAGGGCTTCCATTCCTTCTTTTCTCGATTCTGTCTCAACCTTCACTCATACCGTGTGTGTCTCTTACCCAAATGTGTCAGTGTCTTTGGCTCGCCCTGCTTTTAATAGCACTATGCTAAGCTACAACTCATTAACTGTGCCGGGCAAGTCAGGATTGCCTGAGTTCAGCCTGCACAGCAGCCAAGGGAGCCTCTAACCAACACAATTCCTGCTCGGGGCGGGTCAGGCTCCTCGCCTGGGAGAGTGAGCAGCCATGCCCAGCCAGGCCGCATCTTTCAGAAAGTCACCCTGTGTTACCTGGCCGTTGTCAGCCACTGGGGACCAAAGCAGGATGGTTTTTTGGTTGAAATGATCAAACTCAACTCACTGTATCCCACAGCACTTGGCAACTCCTGTCACACTGGGCATTGTAAAGTGTCGTGTGTCATTGACTCCAGGAGGCCTTCCCCAGCCTCTGTTCTCTAAAACCCAGATAGCCAATAGGCTTTCCCGAAGCCAACCAGCATATCAGTCAAGACTTGAATTCATAGGTCCTTTCTCTAAGCACCAAATCACATTTGATGACTTCTTGTTCTATGCATCCTAAAACTAAAAGGGTGTTTTTTTTTTTAACCACTATAGCTGTATGTTCTTTTGCATTTGGAGGAGTAGATTATTGAAAATACTTTATTATTAGCTTTATTCTGTGTTTTCTGAAACTTTATCTGTTAAAAAATGTGGGAAAGTAATGCCTGCCTCGCCAGTGTTAGATGAAGGGATGTCAGTGAAGGGGAACCAGCCTTCTTTTCTACTTTTTCTCCTAGTCACACCATTTTGCCCTTTCAAAGTACTTTTTACGTAAAGTTAACTCATTATTTGTCATCAGATGTTTGGCATTGTATGTCACCCTCTTAATACCTCTGCCAGGACAGGACCTGGCACCTGGCATGTGGCAGATGCTGGGTGGC
>SJYT01081932.1:213130-251481 GCA_006410635.1 Cephalophus harveyi
GGCGGGCTGACCTAGTAACAGGAGGCAGGAGAGCACTGCTGAGGACTCTGATCCCTCCTTCATGTCTTCTCTACACTTCTGGTTGAAAGAAAGAAGTTGGATCATTAGACATGGGTGTTTGAACACGGTAATGTTGTGGTCTTTGGCAAGCTACTCCACTCACTTGTCTTCCAGCATTCAGGCTTGTGGGAGAGACTTCTCATTCTCCTTTCAGACACATGCAGCCACATTCTTTCCCAGCCTTCTTGCTAGTGCTTAACACAGGAAACCATCTGGATGACCAGCTGACCGAAAGCCAAGACCCTTCTCAGTCATCTGAACTACTTATGGGTGGTATTATGAACTTCAGATCAGACTGGAGACCTGTCTTCAAGCAATCGCACATCAGTATCACCCCTAAAATAAGAAGTCTTCCTTTTTCAAGACCCTTAGAGGAAATTCCACACAGTCCCATGGGAACTTGGCCTGGTATCTAACACTCACCAAGGGAATTCTGTGTCCAGCTGAAGTTTCCCAGGGTGCAGCTTCAGTCCATTTCCTTTCTGTATTTCCTTAGAGAGGAGCCATCATCTTTTTAGAGCAGTCACCCTCAATTTTCATGCTCCCATTCAACAAACACTTGACAATGACCTCTTATGTGCCAGGAGCCATTTAGACCGGGAAGTATAAACCATGATCTCTGTCCCCAGGGAACTCAACAGTTGGCCTTGTTGATGACTCGTGTACAAGAAACAGTTTACCATGTGCTATTGCTACACTTACTGTGTGTGGCAGGTAGTCTCGGGCCCCAGGGAAGATTGATTCTTTCTCTTTGAGAAACAGGTACCAGAAAAATCTTCACAAAGAAGTGACGTTGGAGATGATCTTGAAAGATGGATAGAAGTTTGCTACTTAGGCAAATGGAAAAGTGTCCCAAGCACAAGGACAGCAAGGACTAAGGCATGAAAGGGAGAGAAAGAAAGACAAAGCAACAGAGGTGAGATCACTATGATTGTAACGAGGAGATAAGGGCTTTCTGAGAATGGTACTCCTCCCTTAACCATTAGGCTTCTGTCTTCTCAATAAGTGACAATATCGGCTGACATTTACAACTCTCTTACTAGGTACCAGACACTACTATACATGTATTGAATCACTGAATCCTTAAAATATGTGAATGAAATACTATACATACTAGGAGTATGTCAAGGTTGTATATTGTCACCCTGTTATTTAACTTATATGTAGAGTACATCATGAGAAACATTGGGCTAGGTAAAGCACAAGCTGGAATCAAGACTGTCGGGAGAAATATCAATCACCTCAGATATGCAGATGACATCACCCTTATGGCAGAAAGCAAGAACTAAAGAGCCTCTTGATGAAAGTGAAAGAGGAGAGTGAAAAAGTTGGCTTAAAGCTCAACATTCAGAAAACTAAGATCATGGCACCTGGTCCCATCACTTCATGCAAATAGATGAGGAAACAGTGGAAACAGTGAGAGATTTTATTTTAGGGGGCTCCAAAATCACTGCAGATGCTGACTACAGCCATGAAATTAAGAGACGCTTACTCCTTGGAAGGAAAGTTAGGACCAACCTAGACAGCATATTAAAAAGCAGAGACATTACTTTGTCAACAAAAGTCTGCCTAGTCAAGGCTCTGGTTTTTCTATTGGTCATGTATGGATGTGAGAGCTGGACTATAAAGAAAGCTGAGCACCAAAGAATTGATACTTTTGAACTGTGGTGTTGGAGAAGACTTCAGAGTCCCTTGGACTGCAAGGAGATCCAACCAGTTCATCCTAAAGGAAATCAGTCCTGAATATTCATTGAAAGGACTGATGTTGAAGGTGAAACTCCAATACTTTTGCCACTTGATGCAAAAAGCTGACTCATTTGAAAAGACCCTGATGCTGGGAGGGATTGGGGGCAGGAGGAGAAGGGGACGACAGAGGATAAGATGGCTGGATGGCATCACTGACTCAATGGACATGAGTTTGAGTGGACTCTGGGAGTTGGTGAGGGACAGGGAGGCCTGGCATGCTGCAGTCCATGGGGTCACAAAGAGTCAGACACAACTGAGTGACTGAACTGAACTGAAATACTATAATTTTATAGATGAGGAAACAGCATCAGGGAGATCACACAAGCTAGGAAGTGGTGAAACTGAACTTTCAACATGGGTCTGCTTTTGGAGCCCATATGCTCTTAATTTTTAAAAATTTCTCTATAGATACATGTGATTTTACATAAATACATACACTTTTTTAATGGGGTGCAAGATTTTCCTTCCACTTTGGACTTGGTTCTTCAATTCTCCTTATCAGCCCCCTCCCTCCTTAGAACTATGTCAACCACCTCTTTATGCCCTTTGCAATAGTGAGCCCTTCAGAAAGTACAGCTTGGTTTTTCAGTGGCTGGAGTAAGAACAGGATGTTTTGGTGTTAAAACCTTTCCTCCAAGGAGCCCTTTGCTCACTCATCTTAGGTGAACTGCTCCCCTCCCCACTTGTGGAGCCCTGTGCAGACACTACCGGTTCTCTAGGCAGCCCCGGGGACTCCAGCTGCAGTCTTTGGCTGGTCCCAGCATCCTTGAGGACACAGCAAGGAAACGGTCCCTACAGAGGGCTCAGCCATATTTTTCTGGCTAAGAATAAATAATGTGCAATTAAAAAAAAAAAATTAACAATTTGAAAATGGTCCCTTTCCCCACCCTGATCCAGCTGCTAATGACAGACCTTCAGGCTCTTCTGAGACTGCCAGGGAAATCCCAGGAGCATGTGTCTTCTTGTGGGAGAACCAGTGTTTCTAGCCTGCTCTATTAATGCACCAAAATAGAGAGTTTTGGGCATTTTAACCCCGCTCTCAAGCTTCACGAGATTTAAAAGATTCAGAGAGAGGAAAGAGCATGAGAACTAAAAGCAGACGATGGGTGAGTGCTTTTAGGAGATGGAAAATATCTGAATTGCACTAAGATCTGCTTATTGAGTAAGACTCTCACCCAAGTCTCCTCTAGGGAGTGGGGCTGACCTGTTACATGTCAAGATGACAGTGACCTAGTCAGTTTCACTTAGCACTTCCATTATACTAATTGTTGTACATGCATCATCTCGTTTAATCCTCAAATCAATCCTATCAAATAGGTACTGTTGGTACCCTCTCCTGCAGAAGAGGTAGCCAAATATTAGATTGGGTAACCTGTTCAAAGTCACTGAGTTAATGAATAACAGCAGAGATTCAACCTCAAAAGGCAGACACCTACACTACCCCAACCCTGGGGAAGGTTTCAGGAGCTTCAGCCCTCAAATGTACTTCAGTCTTCTCACCCTGAGGGCTTTCTTGTTGTTTTTGCCTCCTTGGCAGCCAGTACCCCTTCTAATGCTAACAGCAACTTAGTTTTTTTTGGGGGGAGTCACCCACTCAGGTTCCATGGGTTTGGGTGGGCTGGCATCCATTCTTGATCCAGTGGTGAACCTGTGGCCCTTGTTGGGCCTGTGAAATCATCACATCCACCCAGCCAGGTGGCTGGTTGGTTCAGGAACAAGTCCAGGACCTAGTGAGATACACAATCCCAGGACTTTGTCCTGGGACAAGGCCTCTAGGTCATAGCAGGGGAATTCATTGTATCAGGGAAGCTCAGTAAATGTTGTCCCCTCCCCTGCCCCATCCTCAAATGACTCCTTCCGTGAGCTCTGTCTGCCACTTCTCTTTATTTGAAAGCCCTCATACTTTTGTTGAGTATTTTAAAAGATTTTAGTAGTGCACCTCTTAGAAAAGTTGCTTCAGAAGACAAGCAGAAGATTTTAAATATTCATAGCAATATAAAATGAACAAGACTACTCTAGTGTGATCACTCCTGCAATAAGTTCACCAAAAGAGAAACCTTGATGCCTGAGCTCAGCAAGTATATCTTTTTTTGTTGTTTTTTTCAATTCTGACATTTGTTCTCCATTTTGGACCAGAAGCAGCCACGGCTCCATATAAGAATAGGAAGAAATTGTGTCATTCAGAGCCTTCTGTCCATACTCTTCCGTCCCCAGTTGATTCAAGTCATCACTTGATGATTTGACTCATCCTGGGGATGCATCAGTGTTGAGACATTTCACCCTGAAATTCTCATCAAGGACCCCCCCAGTCAGATGTAATAAGGAATGCCCATAAATCATGCCTAATCATGATACAGAATTGCATTCCATCAAGTGCTCCTTGGTTAAGAAAGATGTTCACACACCCCAGGGGCCGCACCCAGACCTGTTCAACCATCCCACAGATGTGAGTCTGAGAAACTCCAGTGTCTTGGAGTTCAGACCTTCACCTTCATATGGGTGGGGCTACATACTTCAAGGTCCTGAAAGGGGGAGGGTATATCTAATCAGGCTTCAATAGGATAGCCTGCTGCTGCTCTTCCCAGTGACATGTTCATGGTTTTCTTTTCTCAAGGACTTTCAGATCAAGCAAAAACCTTCACAGGCAAGGAGAGTACTTCTGGCCCACAAAAAAATAATGCTTTCACTTAGTATAACACTTTAAAATTTTCCAGGTTTTTTTCCTTCAAATTTTGACCATGGCAGACCCCTGATCAGAAAACCTTCAAAAATTCTCATGGCCTGATAAAAACAGCATGGCACTTCAAAGGGTGCTTCCCAGTATGGATCTAGCATCTTTTCTTCAACGTTCCTTTATGTATCCAGTGCTCCAGAGGGTTCCCGTCTTCATCATTCTATGACAGTCTGAACCAACAGTCATTCATTTCTTTGTCAGTATTTATTGGGCACCTTCTCTGTCCACATTCAAATGTGGGGTGCTGACTCCCATTTGTGCCCCTCCCCACCCCCCCCCCAATCTCAGGTTCCAGGATTTGGGGTAGACAGACACCAACCCTGCATCCAGTGATGAACCTGTGACCCTAGAAGACCTATGCGATCATCCAAGCTACCAAGCCAAAGTGATGGGTTGACCCAGGAATGGGCCCAGGACTCAGTGAAGTCTGAGAACCAGTTTCTGTATTGGACTGTTGTGATGAGAGGTTTTTTTTTCTTTCTGGATTTAAAACCATGAGAACTGCTAGTGGCCCTCTTGTCTCTTTGTCAGGGAAGTTTGCCAAAGAAATGGGAAGCCTTGAAGTGATACCAAGACAGATGATACCGATGTTCCTGTTCACAGTAGGAAAAGAAATGGAAACAACCTAAATATCCATTGACAGAAGAACAGATACAGAAGATGTGGCAGATGTATAGAAAGGAATACTACCCACCCATAAAAAGGAATGAAATAATGTGATCTGTAGCAATATGGACTCAACTGGAGATTATCATAGTAAGGAAGTCAGAAAGAAAATACCATATGATATCACTTACACATGGAGTCTAAAATATGACACAAACGAACCTATCTTATGAAACAGACTCATAATGTAGAGAATAGACTTGTGATTGCCAAGGGGACAAGGATGGGGAAGGAATTGGGCGTTTGGGATTAGCAGATGCAAGCTGTTACGTACAGAATGGGCAGCCAACAAGGTCCTACTGTAAGGCACAGGGAAATACATTCAATATTCTATGGTATTATATTATTTTCCATTATGTTCCATTAATACAAACCATAGTGGGAGTGAATATTAAAAAAATAATGTGGATATATGTATAACTGGATCACCTTGCTGTATAGCAGAAATTAACACAAAAAAATTGTAAATCAACTCTACTTCAATAAATAAAAATTTAAAAGAATACTAGTGGTCCATGTCATGAGTCCAGATGCACCTGAAATCTGTTACATAAGCCAATAAACTCATTTTGTTTCAAACAGTTATTTTTTTTTTTTTAATTCATTCACATGCCACTTAAGTCCTGAGCTCTAGATAAACCTTCATAGTGTTTCTGTCCTTTCTCCCCTGCTTTATTGTCTGATCCTTTCCCAGGAGGAAAGAGCACAGGATTTGTAGTCAGAAAATCTGACACGAAGTCTGGTTCTGCCATTGCCTAACAGCTGGAACTTGAGGTAACTACTTATTTTTTCTGCATATCCATGTTTTCATCTGTAAGATGGACCTAAGAATGCGTCTAATGCTGTTTCAATGAAATTACATGATACTTATTCATGTACTTTATAAAATTTGCCATCCTCAGAAATCAACAATATAGTGTTACACTATGGATTTCTTCAACACCTTGCAAAAAGCTGGCAGTTTTTAGGTGTCTGTTACGTTGCTTCATATCCATCAGTGTGTCTCGTCTACCAGCTTGGGAGGCCCTAGGGCTGCGTGGGCTCTGCCCATTGCCCCTGTAAAGGACAGTCCTGCATATCATGTGTTTCTCCCCACTTGCTTCTCTAGTCATAGCCAAAAGGAGCATACCTGAGCAGACACCAAAGCTAAAGATTGTCAGAATTCAGTGTCCTGTGACACATGCCTTGGCTTATACACATGATGTAGGTCAGTTAGTTTTTCAGTCCTATAAATTTGATTTCCAAGGGAAGTCACCCTTAGATTTGAGAACACGAGATGAGAACTCCTGATGTTGAGCTATGACTGGTGACCATGTTGTGCTGGGTACAAGTTTAAAGACACAAGGAAGTCTGTCTTCAGAGGAGGAGAATGGAGCAAAGGGTTATCTCTTTCGAAGCAGAGGAAAGAAAAACTGCCTCAATCCTGGCAGCAGTGTATTTTTCTTGAGCTCTTGCATGTACCTGATGCCTTGCTCTAGAATCCTAAATGAGCCTACATTCTTACAACACATTGTTATACTTGGTCCAGTTTGAGTAGCTTCTGTTCCTTGCAACCAGAAGAGCCCTCCTTAAAACCATGATGGGTCCCAGCTGACAATGGGGAAACCAGAGGTTCTGGCAGCTTAAAGAGTGGCCCCAGGTCATATAGAGATACAGAGTAAACAGCCACTGAGCTTTTTACTCAGTCTAGAACTCTTGGACCAGGGAACTCATTCTGAGGTTTCTTCATACCAGGTTTCTTCAGACTCACCTCCCTTTCCAGCCAGTTAGGAAGGATGGGTTTAGAAACTGGCATGAGTTGGGCTCATTCATTCCACTTGATCTCTTTTTACTGTTAACTTGATGCATTGGTCTTAAAACATACACACTCAGCGGCATCCAAACAGAAACAGCTACTTTCTACTTCCTCTGGCCATTGGAGATAGGCAGAAGTATTGGTATTACTTACCTCTTTCCATTGGTACAACCCAGGTTGGTTTTCCATTAAAGGCAAAGCTGAGTGCCCTGAAGTCTGTGAAAAATCCCAGGCCTTCTGCCACATTGCTGTTCTCAGATGCTAGGAAGAAAGGTAGAAATCTTGAGAGCAGACGGATTTCCTCTCCTCTGAGACCACTGCTGACCATCTATTACTGCCCAGTTCATCCCGTTTACTACGGAGAACAATGTGCTCCTCCATCGCCCCTCCCTGCACAAGCCCCAGTTTAAGCCTATGGATCTCTTAGTCTTAGGATTGTTGTGTCCTGGATCCAGCTCGCAAGAGCCACGTGTTAAATAGACAGAAATCTTGTGAGCTGGTTGTTAAATTGCTGATAGCTTAAAATTGGCTGTGATGCGAGTATTTACAGCGACGAAGTAACCAAATGCTACCAACCAGCCCCTCCCACAAAGAGCTGGTTGTTAAGCCTTGACCAGCACACCACTGTGTGTTTGACATGACAGGTGATGTCTGCACTTGGCTCCATTTACAGCCTGGATTGGTTTCAGTCTGATAGAGTGGGGACAGGTGTAGAGGTGGGGTTAGGTAGAGCTGAGAGAAGCTACAAGTACCCCACTTGGAGTTGTCAGTTACTTTCCAGTGATCTTGGTTTGGGGATAAAGTAACCTTTCCTAAGTGCAGGCAGGACTCTGCTTTGTGGATCAATGACTGGTTTCTATTTATTTGAACTGGTTTAAACCAGAGCCTAGAAAAGGTGTTTGGCTCCCCACCGCATTCAAAATTGCTTTTCAGAAGTTTGCTTGGGGCTGCCAAGAACAGTGTACAGATTCTGTACATCAGAATACTTGGAGGATGATGCGTTCCTTTTGGTGCCCACTTCCTGCAGGAGGGAGGAGATGGGAGCCCACCCTAGGCTCATTCCCCAAGGGCAGTGAAACTGATGCACTCCCTTTCCCTTGATGACTTCTGTGGGCAAGAGGTCAAGCAGCGAAGGCTGACTTTGCTGGTAGAAAGCCAGCATCATTGTGAGCCCAAAGGAATCAGGCTGGGTCAGAGGCCCTAGCATCCATTTCCACTTTAGTGAGGGGTCTCTGGGAAGTTTGTTAAAACAGAAGAATTTTGATTCAGTAGATCTGAACAAAGCCCCAGACTCTGTTTCTTTTGTTGTTGTTTTTCTAATTTTACTAGCATATAGCTGATTTACAGTGTTGTGTTAGTTTCAGGCGTATGGCAAAGTGATTCAGTTATACATGAACATATACTCATTCTTTTTCAGATTCTTTTCCCACATAGGTTATTACAGAATATCGGGTATAGTTCCCTGTACTACATATGAGTAATATCATACAACATTTGTCTTTCTCTGTCTGACTTACTTCACCTTGTATGATAATCTATAGGTCTATCCATGTTGTTGCAAATGGCATTACTGAATTCTTTGTTGGCCAAGTAATATTCTATTGTATATTTGTACTAATACCACATCTTCTTTATCCATTCCTCCCTCAATGGATATTTAGGTTGCTTCCATGTCTTGACTGTTGTAAATAGTGCTAGGATGCAAGTATCTTCTCAAATTATCATTTTCTCAAAATATATGCCTGGGACTAGATTGCTGGATCATATGGTAGTTCCATTTTTAGTATTTAAAGGAACTTCCATAGTGTTCTCCATAGTGATTGTACAAATTTACATTCCCATTAGTAGTGTAGGAAGGTTCACTTTTCTCCGCACCCTCTTCAGCATTTATTATTTGTAGACTTTTTGATAAGGCCATTCTGTCTGGTATGAGGTGATGCTTCAATGTAGTCTTGATTTGCATTACTCTGATAGTGCTGTTGAGCATTGTTTCATGTGCTTTTTGGCCATTTGTATGTCTTCTTTGGAGAAATGTCTATTTAGATCTTCTGTCCACGTTTTTATTGTTTTTTTGTTTGTTTGTTTTACATAAAGCTGCATGAGCTATTTATATATTTTGGAGATTAATCCCTTTTGGTTGTTTTGTTTGAGTATATTGCCTCTCATTCTGTAGGTTGTCTTTTCATTTTGTTTATGGTTTCTCTTGCAATGCAAAAGCTTTTAAGTTTAATTAAGTCCCATTTGAAAATGGAGCAGGAAGAATCAGGCTCCCTGATTTCAGAATATACTAAAAAAGCTAGTAGTCAAAACAATATGGTACTAGCACAAAAATAGAAATACAGACCAATGGAACAGGATAGAATGCCTAGAAGTAAAACCACATGACTATGGTCAATTAATCTATGACAAAGAAGGCAAGAATATGCAGTGAAGAAAAGACAGTCTCTTCAATAAGTGGTGCTGGGAAAACTAGACAGCTATGTGTAAAAGAATTAGTGCACTGTCTAACACCATACACAGAAACAAACTCAAAACGATCAAAGACCTAAATGTAAGGCTGACCACTATAAAACTCTTCAGTTCAGTTCAGTCGCTCAGTTGTGGCCGACTCTTTGTGACCCCATGAATCACAGCACGCCAGGCCTCCCTGTCCATCACTATCTCCCGGAGTTCACTCAGACTCACGTCCATCGAGTCCGTGATGCCATCCAGCCATCTCATCCTCGGTCGTCCCCTTCTCCTCCTGCTCCCAATCCCTCCCAGCATCACAGTCTTTTCCAGTGAGTCAACTCTTCACATGAGGTGGCCAAAGTACTGGAGTTTCAGCTTTAGCATCATTCCTTCCAAAGAAATCCCAGGGCAGACATGAAGTTCTCACATGATGCTTAGCTTTTAGGTCAATTACACTTCTCTGAAGATCTATGCATGAATTAGCAATGATTTCATATAGATAATATTTAACCATCTCTGGTGATACACAGCATAAATCTTGAATATGTGTATATTACTGAATCAAAATCTTCTGAGGGGCAGGTTGACATTTCAGAGCTTGAGTGATGAAACTTGGAGAGGGGAAAATCTAAAATTGTACACTCAATATAATCTTTTACAACATTATTTACATTATGAACAAAATCTGGAACATGGAAAATTCTTACCAAAATTCTGTATCCTTTGTTGTTCGCTTCTTATCACATCACATCACATAAAGAAAGCTGAGTGCTGAAGAATGGATGCTTTTGAACTGTAGTGTTCGAGAAGACTCTGGAGAGTCCCTTGGACTGCAAGGAGATCCAACCAGTCCATCACAAAGGAAATCAGTCCTGAATAGTCATTGGAAGGATTGATGTTGAAGCTGAAACTGCAAAACTTTGGCTACCTGATGCAAAGAACTGACTCGTTTGAAAAAATCGTGATGCTGGGAAAGATTGAAGGTGGGAGGAGAAAGGGATGACAGAGAATGAGATGGTTGGATGGCATCACCAACTCAGTGGGCATAGTTTGAGTAAACTCGGAGTTGGTGATGGACAGGGAGGTCTGGCATGCTGCAGTCCAAGTGGTCACAAAGAGTCAGACATGACTGAGTAACTGAACTGACTGACTGATCACATCATCAAAATTCCAAATACAGACCTTGTGGCCGGCATCCTTATCTTTCAGTTCAGTGCCTTCCCTCACTGTTACCTTACAATGTATTTACACGGCTCTGTTTTATAATCAATTCTTCCACATCTAAAATCACAATACTTGTAGAAAAATCCAAAATCCCTGTGCAAGGTAGTGCTAATCAAATTCAAGTCATTCATTTAAAGCAAAGAACATTTTTGTGCCACCTTGAATTGTATGCAATTGTATGTAACTTTCAAAGTCTAAAAATATTTTTTCCCAGAGAAATAATTTAAATGTTTTCCACAGTCTCACTGTGAAAAAATAATCTAGCCCATGTCCTGTGACTATTCATGGTGTTCAGTTCAGTTGATCAGTTGTGTCTGACTCTGTGACCCCACGGACTGCAGCACTTTAGGCTATCCTGTCATCACTCCTAGAGCTTGCTCAAACTCATGTCCATCTAGTCAGGGATGCCATCCAACCATCTCAGCCTCTGTCGTCCCCTTATCCTGCCTTCAATCTTTCCCAGCATCAGGGTCTTTTCTGATGAGTCAGTTCTTAGCATCAGGTGGCCAAACTACTTGGGAATCAGCTTAATTATCAGTCCTCAATATTCATTGGAAACTCCAACTATCACATCCATACATGACTACTTGAAAAAACATAGCCTTGATGAGATGGGCCTTTGTTGGCAAAGTAATGTCTCTGCTTTTTAATATGCTGTCTAGGTTGGGCATAGCTTTTCCTTGAAGGAAAGTGTCTTTTAATTTCATGGCTCAGTCAACATCTGCAGTGATTTTGGAGCCCAAGAAAATAAAGTCTCTCACTGTTTCCATTGTTTCCCTAACTATTTGCCATGAGGTGATAGGATTGGATGCCATGACTTTCATTTTTTGAATGTTGTGTTTTAAGCCAGACTTTTCACTCTCCTCTTTCACTTTCATCAACAGGCTCTCTAGTTCCTCTTCATGTTCTGCCATTAGGGTGGTATCATCTGTATGTCTGAGGATATTGATATTTCTCCTGACAATCTTGATTCCAGCTTGTGATTCATCCAGCCCAGCATTTTGCATAAAGTACTCTGCATATAAGTTAAATACACAGGGTGACAATAAACAGTCTTGATATGCTCCTTTCCAAATTTGGAACCAGTCTGATGTTCCACATCTGGTTCTGACTGTTGCTTCTTGACCTAGATACAGATTTCTCAGGAGGCAGGGAACTTTGTTTGGTATTCCCATCTCTATGAGATTTTTCCACAGTTTGTTGTGATGCACAAAGACTTTGGCATAGTCAATAAAACAGACATAGATATTTTTCTGGAAGTCTCTTGCTTTTTTGATGATCCAATGAATTTTGGCTTTTGATCTCTGATTCCTCTGCCTTCTCTAAATCCAGCTTGAACATCTGGAAGTTTTTGGTTCACATATTGTTGAACCCTAGCTTGGAGAATTTTGAGTATTACTTTGCCAGTGTGAGACGAGTGCAATTGTGTGGTAGTCTAAACATTCTTTGGCATTGCCTTTCTTTGGGATTGGAATGAAAACTGACCTTTTCCAATCCTGTGGCCACGCTGGGTTTTCCAAATTTGCTGGCATATTAAGTGCAGCACTTTCACAGTATCATTTTAGAGGATTTGAAATAGCTCAACTAGAATTCCATACCTTCCATTTGCTTTGTAGTGATGCTTCCTAAGGCCCACCTGACTTCACATTCTAGGATGTCTGGCTCTAGGTGAATGATCACACCATCGTAGTTATGTGGGTAATTAAGGTCTTTTTTCATATAGTTCCCCTGTGTATTCCTACCACCTCTTATAAATATCTTCTGCTTTTGCTAGTTCCGTACCATTTCTGTCCTTTATTGTGCCCATCATTGCATGAAATGTTCCCTTGATATCTCTAATTTTCTTGAAGAGATCTCTAGTCTTTCCTATTCTATTGTTTTCCTCTAGTGGTTTTCCCTACTTTCTTCAATTTGAGTCTGAATTTGGCAATAAGGAGTTCATGATCTGAGCCACAGTCAGCTCCTGGTCTTGTTTTTGTTGACTGTATAGAGCTTCTCCATCTTTGGCTGCATAGAATATAATCAATCTGATTTCGGTGTTGACCATCTGGTGATGTCCACGTGTAGAGTCTTCTCTTGTGTTGTTGGAAGAGGGTGTTTGCTATGACCAGTGCATTTTCTTGGCAAAACTCTATTAGTCTTTGCCCTGCTTCATTCCGCATTCCAAGGCCAAATTTGCCTGTTACTCCAGGTGTTTCTTGACTTCCTACTTTAGCATTCCAGTCCCCTATAATGAAAAGGACATCTTTTTTGGGTNATATAATCAATCTGATTTCGGTGTTGACCATCTGGTGATGTCCATGTGTAGAGTCTTCTCTTGTGTTGTTGGAAGAGGGTGTTTGTTATGACCAGTGCATTTTCTTGGCAAAATTCTATTAGTCTTTGCCCTGCTTCATTCCTCATTCCAAGGCTGAATTTGCCTGTTACTCCAGGTGTTTCTTGACTTCCTTTAGCATTCCAGTCCCCTTTAATGAAAAGGACATCTTTTTGGGGTGTTAGTTCTTAAAGGTCTTGTAGGTCTTCCTAAAACCATTCAACTTCAGCTTCTTCAGCATTACTGGTTGGGGCATAGACTTGGATTACCGTGATATTGAATGGTTTGCCTTGGAGATGAACAGAGATCATTCTGTCGTTTTTGAGATTGCATCCAAGTACTGCATTTCAGACTCTCTTGTTGACCATGATGGCTACTCCATTTCTTCTGAGGGATTCCTGCCTGCAGTAGTAGATATAATGGTCATCTGAGTTAAATTCACCCATTCCAGTCCATTTTAGTTCACTGATTCCTAGAATGTTGACGTTCACTCTTGCCCTCTCTTGTTTGACCACTTCCAATTTGCCCTGATTCATGGACCTGACATTCCAGGTTCCTATGCAATATTGCTCTTTACAGCATCAGACCTTGCTTCTATCACCAGTCACATCCACAGCTGGGTATTGTTTTTGCTTTGGCTCCATCCCTTCATTCTTTCTGGAGTTATTTCTCCACTGATCTCCAGTAGCATATTAGGCACCTACTGACCTGGGGAGAACACTCTTTGACATAACTCACAGTAATATCTTTTTCAGTCCACCTCCTAGAGTAACAGACTCTGTGTTTGTAATGGGCGTCTGGGGTGACTATAAGTCTGATGATCCTCAAACATCATTTTAAGGTCAGTTGGGATCAAAGGTAGACATAACTGATGCTTTAATACATAGAGTTCCTTTTCAATTAGGTATCAGAAATGTCAACTCCTTTATTTAGCTATTAGCAACACTTGTTGGCCCACAGGTTCATGATTGAGAAGCTTCTTCACTGTGCTGTGATTAACACAAACATAGTAATGGAAAAATCCATAGACAGTAAATTTGAGGGTGACTATGTGGTGAGAGACCTCACCAGAGTCTTCCTGAAAAACTGGAATGAACCTATTCATCTTGAGAGATTAAATATTTTAGTAACCAAATTGCCATGATCTTCCAAAAACACCAAAGATTCTGGCAAGATCTAAATCACCACAACTTCCCCTGACTTCAGTGCTGATTAAGATAGGGGTAGCACCCTTGCCTGGAAAATCCCATGGACAGAGGAGCCTAGTGGGCCGCAGTCCATGGGGTCGCTAAGAGTCGGACACGACTGAGTGACTTCACTTTCACTTTTCACTTTCATGCACTGGAGAAGGAAATGGCAACCCACTCCAGCGTTCTTGCCTGGAGAATCCCAGGGACGCGGGAGCCTGGTGGGCTGCCGTCTATGGGGTCACACTGAGTCGGACATGACTGAAGCAACTTAGCAGCAGCAGCAGGAGCTTTTAACCAAAGCAAAAGCAGTTACAAAAACAGGCTATCAGTTGGAAAAAAAAAAAGAAAAGCCACAGTTTCAACTCCTCTGTCCTGAATAGGATTAGATAAGACTAGATGCTTAAGGATCTCATCTACAAAAGGGAAACAGCTTAAAGGAGCAACGTGGTCTGCTGAAAAACAACATGGGATTTCAAATAGGCTTCCAAATTCTCATCACAGCTTCTGTGACTGGTCACTTAACCTCTCTGAGTCTATTTTCCCATCTTAAAAAAAGAGGGAGGGGATAATTCCTATATGGCAGACACATAGGCAGAATTGGGAGGGAAATTTACAGTCATGTGTATGTACATATATATCATGCATTTGGCATCAGAAGATTGGAAACTCCACCAGTTAAACATGATGAAAGTTGATCTTTGAGTTTCAGCTTTTGTCTGCAAAATAAGGATAATCATAATCCACACCATATAAAGTTGTTTTGAGAATTATATGAAATATTTTACATGAAGTACCTGGCAAACATCTGGGACAGTTTGAGTGTCAAAATAAAAGATAGTAAAGGATTATAACAAACTGAATAAAGTAATAATTCATGAACCCATCCATTAGAAATAAATATGGCATGTAAGGAAAACTCCTGCTTACAGCTGAAAGCCAACTCATAATGGTGGAAGAGAGAATTGATTTAGAATGCCACCATTTGGCAACCATAATATTTGAGTCAATTGAGAATCACCTATGGATGTCTCATCATAAGATATTTCCATAATCTCAAGTATCTCCTCACAAGAGGCCCATTGATCACAAAGGATAAAATAGTGACTTTGCATTAGTGAAAACCAATGGACACTGCCTTTTACTGGGACTAATTGGCAGCACGTCTTTTCTATGAGGCACTGATAGGAATTCATACCTTCTGTGGAATTCCTAAAAAATAAGTGCATCAGCTGAGTTTCATCATGAGAAAAACAAATCAAACATTTCAAAAATATCAATGTCATGAAATAGAAAGACTCAGGGATTTTTCCAGATATCAAGACACATGACAAGTGAATGCAACACCTAACAGGGAGTTGGGCTAAAAAGAACATCACAGGGACATTTGGTGAAATCTGAGTAAGATTTATTGATTAGGTAACTAATGTGCATTAATGTTAATATAATGTAGATAATTGCATTGTGGTTTTGAGAGGCAGGATTTGTAGGCAGACTTCTAGGAAGTAAGTCATAAGGGTTAAAGGGCATCAGATCTATAGCATCTTAAATGATAAAGAAAAAATGATTGATAGATAAAGCAAATATAGTAAATACTAACATCTGAGGTATGAGGGAAAGGGTGGCAACATTTTGTAAGTCTGAAATTTCAGGTTTTCTTTTTAAGTATCCCGTGTATATGAAGTAACTGGCAGCTATTTGTCTTGTTAATCAATTAACAACAATAATGAAACTCTCAGTGTGGTCTAAAGAGTTTAGAAGCCAGGAAGAAAACGCGTACCAAGCCAGCATGAGGATTTCCTGAAGGTCAGTTTTTGGATTGTACAAAACGTGACTCCCCATCCGCCTTCTGTGACTCCTGTTGTTTCAGTTTCTCTTGGCAGCTTGGTTGAAGGATTGGGGTCCCGCATGGTCTTACAGGAAATGCAGGTTCTATGAAGTGCACCCTGCCTAAGGTAGAGGCCAGTAGGGTTGGCTGATGCTGTGACTTAGGTTCTTATGGATGGAAAGGACAGCAGTGTGCCAGATCCTGGGTCTACCCTTCATCCTCCAGAGAACTCTGTAGAAAGCCATTTCAGGTTAAAGGTTTAGTCTTGGCCCTGTTGCTGTCCATTTGGAGGCTTAAATATGTGGCAGTGCTTTTAACAGCGCAGAGTGCCATAAAATACATCAATCACACACACATGCTGGGGAGACTGTGGCTTTGTGGTTAAGAGGGCAGCCTCTGGAGTCAGACAGACTGCTTCCAGACCTCAGATACACCACTTATCAGACAGACAATTTGGGAAAGATCATTAAACCTCCATGCCCCCAATTTTCCTCATCTACAAAATGGGGATTTTGTATTAATAACTTTAATACAGAGCTCAACTCACAGGAATAGTTTTAGTAAGTGAGATAATGCAAATGACAGAGCTTTTATGCCCATACATCCTAGCACATCTTTAGGTATAAAATAATGTTATTATGATATTATCCTGAAATTATCTAGAATCAGAGCCAATCCATTAAAATATGCTGGGACTTCTTTCCTTCTTTGTTGCCTGCCCTGGCCAGCCCATCTACTGATAACGCCAGTCATCAACTGCTTTTCATGTTGATTTTCTCCTGATGCTTACTGGGCACCCAGGAATGGGACATTACTCCTCCCTCTTGCTTTTCCCTTCTCTAGATTCCAATTTGCTCACTGAGCCCTGGGGTTCTGGAGACTTCTATGATTCTGCAGGAATTTATCCTGCATGACAAGCTCAACCAGGAAATGTGTGACCGAAAATGGAACTTCAGTGCTAGGCCCCCAGAACGGTGGAATATGTTTTCACTTCTACTCTCTGGCAGGCGCATGACGATCCTATGAAAATTCTGGTCCCCACACAGAGGTAGAGGAAGAAAGCTGTGTCACTGTTAGGGCTGGGAGACTACACCCAGGATCGCAGAACAGCACGCCCCCTACAAATCTGTCCACAGTGGCCTTAGCCAAACCCCAGGAATGGAAGCTTAATAGGAATGTGTCATAAGAAAGATATTCCACCAGAGTCCTCTCTCCAGAGCTCCACACCCATATTTCTGCCTGCTTGCTGGACATCACCAGATGACCCACAGGCACCTCAGACTTGGCACATGCAAAGTGACACCTCGCCCCACTTTCTCCTATGCCCTCTCTTTTGGGTGATGTCACAAACAAGTCAGAAATCTCAAAAATCATCCTCCCCAGAAACCCTTCCTTTAGGAGGTCTGGTGGTGGTGGTTTAGTCGCTAAGTCATGTCCAGTTCTTGTGACCCCACGGACTGTAGCCCACCAGGCTCCTCTGTCCAGGGGATTTTTCCAGACAAGAACATTGGAGTGGATTGCCATTTCTTTCTCCAGGGGATCTTCCTGACCCAGGAACTGAACCCAGGTCTCCTGCATTGCAGGCAGATTCTTTACCAACTGAGCTATCTGGTCTATCCCAAATCCTAAATGGCCCAGACCTGATTCTCCATCTTCACGTCACAGGTTGACATTCAGCCGTTATGATCTCTCCCTCCTTCCCCTGGACTGTCAGTAGCCTCCTACCTAGCTTCCCTTCTACAAGCTCACCCCAGTGTGGTCCAGTCTTCACATTAAGGGCAAAGTTACCTTCCAAAGCAGGAATGTGATAACTCCCACAGTGGTGAAGCCTGTGCTAGCTCCCCCAGCAACTCAAGGAGGAAGTGCTGACTCTCAAGTGGGCATGCAAAGCTCAGCCTATCTAGCCAGCTTCATCTTGCCCTGAAGCCCGCCCTCTGGCATATCAGACTGCTTACTGGTTCCCAGACTGCTCCTTATTCACTAGTGAATTAGCCTTTGAATGAGGTCTTCCTTCTGTCTGGACTCTCTTTTCTCCTTTTTCAACCCAGAAAATCTTTACTTACCCTTCATACTCAGTCCAAAAGTCACCTCCTCTGGAAAGGAAGTCTTCCTCTTCTCTGCTCCCAGAGCATGTTTTCGGTGCTTTTGTTAGTCTAACCCTCAAGTCTGCCTTGCGGTTGGTTGGTTCTGCATTTACACTGCACGCTCTTCATGATCAAGGGTTCTGCATTATTGGCTTCCGTACTCTCAGAGCTGGACTTGCTTGGCTTGGGGAAAGGATGTGTATAACATGTCTGTAGTCAGAGCACCACTGTGTCACCATTTTGGGGTAGCTTTATACTGTTGCCTACGTGCTAGAATGTTGGTTCTATGAAAGGTGCAGTTCAAGGATCTCAGCCTTCTTTCAAGTGAACTTGTACCTGTCTTCCTGATCTCCTGCCTTCTCAGCATATCTCTGAGGGGATGTCTCTGGCCTTTAAAAAAAAAATTGTATTCTGGATTTGCTGGCTGGGGAAATTTACTTCCTATGGGATCAGAGAAAGAGCTGAACTTGTTAGAAAGGCTTTAGCTATTATTCCTCAGAGATAGAATAATATGTAAACAGTACAAAATGCTGATACCCAAGGTGTCAACTTGGACACGTGGTTATGTTTTCCTGTGATATTTGGAGCAGGGTTAGACTGACCCTGACATTCACTTAACAGCCTTCTTTCTAATTTCTTCCACACTGAGTTTTGTTCCAAGTATCCGGGCATTTCTGCTTGGGCGGTGGCCAAGGTCCAGGGAGTACCTATGAGCATGCCAAGTCTCTGTGCCCCTCTGCTCCTGGGGCTTGGGCTACCTCTTGGAATGTGTACATTCTGGCAGATGCAGTACATGCAGGGGGCAGACCCCACCGTCTGAGGAGGGGGGCGCCTCCTGCACGGGATCTCATTTTTCTCCATCTGCACAACCACTTGGGGCCTCGGGCTTCGTGACTCACACAGTGATTATCCATCTGCCCATTTACTCCAAAAAGGAAGGATTTCTTCACACACAGTTGGCCCAGATTCAGGCATGAGCTGAGTCATCCTGTCACATGTTCCAGAGCCACCTGTCCTGATCCATACACTGTAGTAGATCTCCATAATAATAAGGCTTCCCATTACATGAAGATGAGTATGACTTGCATGCTACGTTCCCAAACCAGCTGAAATTCCCAGCTTGGACTGATAATGGGACAGGTTGGGGCTGGCAATCCCCGCTGCACCTGGCAGAAATGCTAACGTACTGTGGAACCCCCCTCTTCTGGGCCCAGTGGGGGCCTGGACATCATTGTCAATACAGCACTCCCAGAAACAACCCCTCATGGAGGTCAGACTTGGCACCAGAGGGTAAAGCATATTGATACGTGAAGGTTAGATTGGCAAGACTTGGTGATTTTCTTGGTGATGAATGTAGTCTCCTGGAGGCTACTTTTATTCACTTGTATATATAATGATTTTATTGGTGGACAGGGGGAGTTTGGAGGAAGTTGGAAGGTGAAAATTTTCTGTTCCACCTGTTTCCCTCCCTAGAGGCAACCCATGTCATTGGACTTTTTGTGTGTATATTTGTACACACACACACACAAACTGTATAAATTTACCAAGGCTGGTGCAGGTTAGAAGTCTGAAATCAAGGTGTTGGAAGGGTAGATTTCTTCAGAAGGCTATGAGGGAGGGTATGTTCCATGCCTTGTTCATAACTTCTGATGTCTTGCTAGAAATCTTTGACGTTCCTTGGCTAATAGATGTAACACCCCAATTTCTGCTTTGTGTTCACATGGTGTTCTTATTCTGTGCATGTCTGTGTCTACATTTCCCCTTTTTATAGGGATACCAGCCATATTTAATTAGGGTCCAATCTCATGACCTTATCTTAATTCATTACCTTGTCTTCCCAGTAAGGTCACATTTAGAGGTACTGGGGGTTAGGACTTCAATGTAAGAATTTGGGGATGACATAATTCAACACATGTAGCAGGCACTTAACATATTCTAATTTTAAAGTAAATGATCTCATGCTTAATTGCTAAGTTGTATCTGACTCTTTGCAACCCTATGAACTGTACCCCACAAGGCTCCTCTGTCCATGGGATTCTCCAGGCATGAAGGCTGGAGTGGGTTGCCATTTCCTCCTCCAAGGGATCTTCCTGACCCAGGGATCGAACCCACGTCTCCTGCAGGTGGATTCTTTACCACTGAACTACTAGGGAACCTTGCTCTAAACACTCTTTTGCATCCTGCTTTCTTTAATATTCTTGGGAATTTTTCTATATCAATACAGTGACCTTTGTTTTTCTTTAAATGTATATGGCAGCTTTAACCTTAATTGGCTAAATTGGAAGTAACCAAGATGGGTTTTTTAAAATTTATTTTTAATTGGAGGATAATTGCTTTACAATGTTTTGTTCATTTCTGCTATACAACATGGATCAGCCATAAGTATACATATATCCTCTTCCTCTTGAACCTCCATTGTACCCCTCTAGTTCATCACAGAGCGCTGACTGAGCTCCATCTGTTTTACACATGGTAGTGTATATGTTTCAATGCTCTCTCCCAGTTCATCCTACCTTCTCCTTCCCTGCTGTGCCCACAAGCTCATTCTCCACATCTGTGTGTCTGTTCCAGACTGGATTCTCCCTCTTCATGTCACATGTAGGCATTCAGGATTTATGATCTGTCTCTCCCTTGAACTGTTTTCTGTATTCCTGCCCCAAAAAGTTCATCAGTATCATTTTTTCTAGATTGCATATATATGTGTTAGTATATTTGTTTTTCTCTTTCTGACTTACTTCACTCTGTATAACAAGTTCTAGGTTCATCCACCTCAGTTCAACGGACTCACATTCATCCATTTTTTATGGCTGAGTAGTATTCCATTGTATATGTGTACCATAGCTTCTTTATGCATTCATCTGTTGATGGACATCTAGGTTGCTTCCATGTCCTGCCTGTTGTAAATAGTGCTTCAATGAACATTGAGGTATACGTATCTTTTTCAATTAGGTTTTCTTAGGGTATATGCCCAGTAATGGGATTGCTGGGTCATATGGTAGTTTTATTCCTAGCTTTTTAAAGGAATCTCCATACTGTTCTCCATAGCACCTGTATCAATTTGCATTTCCACCAACAGTGCAAGAGGGTTCCCTTTGTCCACATCCTCTCCAACATTTATTGTTTGTAGATTTTTTGATGATGGCCATTCTGACCATCCTGTGGTGATAACTCATTGTAGTTTTGATGTGCATTTCTCTAATAATGAACGATGTTGAACATCTTTTCATGTGCTTTATTGGCCATCCGTATATCTTCTTTGGAGAAACGTCTGTTTAGGTCTTCTGCCCGTTTTTTGATTGGATTGATTGTTTTTCTGATACTGAGCCTCATGAGCTGCTTGTATATTTGGGGGATTAATCCTTTGTCAGTACTTCATTTATAATTATTTTCTCCCATTCTGAGGGTTGTCTTTTCATCTTATTTATAGTTTCCTTTGCTGTGCAAAAGCTTCTAAGCTTATTTAGGTCCTATTTATTTTTGTTTTTATTTCCATTACTCTGGGAGGTGGGTGGTGGGTCAAAGTGCAATTTATGCCAAGGAGTGTTTTGCCAATGTTTTCCTCTAAGAGTTTTATGGTTTCTGGCCTTACGTTTAGGTATTTAATCCATTTTGAGTTTATTTTTGTGTATGGTGTTAGGGAGTATTCTAATTTCATTCTTTCACATGTGGTTGTCCAGTTTCCCCTATACCACTTATTGAAGAGGCTGTCTTTTCTCCATTGTATACTCTTGCCTCCTTTGTCAAAGATAAGGTACCTATAGGTGCTTGCGTTTATCTCTGGGCTTTATATCTTGTTTCATTGATCTATATTTCTGTTTTTGTGCCAGTATTGTACTGTCTTGATGACTGTAGCTTTGTAGTATAGTTTGAAGTCAGGATGGTTTCTTTCTTTTTAATGGGTACATAGGGCTGCATCAACATGTGAAAGTACTTATTTACTTATTTAACATCTCTTGGTGATGCACATTAAGCTCCTTTCAATCTTTTGTTATTACAACAAGTTTTCACTAAATGTTCTTGAAGTTGTCCTTTCATACTTTAAACACACCCCACTCCACTACTCTTGCCTGGAAAATCCCATGGACGGAAGAGCCTGGTAGGCTGCAGTCCATGGGGTTGCTAAGAGTCAGACACAACTGAGCGACTTCACTTTCACTTTTCACTTTCATGCACTGGAGAAGGAAATGGCAACCCACTCCAGTGTTCTTGCCTGGAGAATCCCAGGGATGGGGGAGCCTGGTGGGCTGCCGTCTATGGGATCGCACAGAGTTGGACTTGACTGATGTGACTTAGCAGTAGCAGTAGCTATAATCAAGATTCTTACACAGTTCAAAGGGTCAGTGCATTTTGATTTCAGTATGGGTGTAAACTGCTCTGAATTGCACAACAAAGGGCAGAGGAGAGGGTTTTATTCGATTAGCTAATTGCCACAGTGGATCTCTTTTGGGTTAAAATACAGGACTAGAAAGAGCCCACAGGAGGGAGGACGACCTTTCTAAAACTGGCACTTGTGAACCACCAGTTGGAAATGACATCCTTAGTCTGTGCCATGAACAGACACTTCTCTGAGTCTGCAGTAAGACTATCTCCTCCTTCTGAGCCCAGAGACTGGGGCTGGGTCCAGGTCCTGCCTGCCAGAGCTTTCAGTCCAGGGCTCTGGGGGGAGGGGCAAGGAACATGGGGGACTGGAGAGCCGAGGGAAGAGCCCCAAACACAAAAGAAGATCCTTCAGCTGAAGAGCAGGCTCAGTGTGTCCAATCGCTATTGTTCTTTCTCCCTGGTACCATTTCTGTTCAACTGCTGTGGAATGCTAAACCTCCAGTTGCATTTCGGCCAGGAATTCTCATTCCCGTGAGGGCTCTAACCTTGCTGAGGGTGTGAGGGCATCTGCAGTCAGTCATCCGACAACAGCATGGCACAGCATTTGAACATAACTGCCAGCTGGAAACTTGGAAGCCCTCCCTCGGTTTTTGCTTATATGTGGGAGCCTGACTCATGGAGGTGAACTTGCCCGGCTCTTTGTAGCTCTCTCCTCACAGACTCACAGGGTTTAGTATTGTAAGGAAATCCAGAAGCTTGTCCTTTGTTACCAGAGAATTGCTGAAGCCCAAAGAAATGATGTATGTGAGACACACTCAACACCCACCTACAGGTGTTTATTTAGCGTGATGCTAAATCCTGGAATTCCAGTTGTAATTAAGACAGATCCAACCCCTGCTCTCCTCACAGTCCTGTAGAGAAGACAAGCTGTGAACAAATGAATTACATTAGACAAGTGTGCACCAATAAAGAAATGAACAAAAATGAAAGCTGTGAGAGTTGTGAAGAAGACATTCATGGTGCCAGAAGGGTGTGTGGGGTCAGGGACAACTCCAAGGAGGAGTCACCTTTTAAGCTATGACTCAAAGAAAGCTCCATCTATGAAGAACAGAGTGGCTGAAAGGGCCTCATCCCATGGTCGTCCTGTTGGGGCCAGCAAAATAAGACAGAAACCATTCCCTCCGCAGCCGCTCCAGACTTCAGCCATAAACGAGAGAAATTCCCTTGGAAGACAGTTCACTGCTCTGGCTGCAGAAGCCTTCTATAGGGAATTTACTGGCCCAGGAAGAGTTTGGAAAATTCTTCCAGGATGAATAAACGATTATTTACTGCAGGATGGAGCTCTTCCAGGTGGGAAAAGACTTAGAAAACCTGGCCTCTACTTCATTATTAGAAAAGAAAGCAAGTAAGTTTGCATGAAGCTGGGGGGGCCACAGCCAGGCAGAACAGCTGCTAACTCTGCAGGCCTAGCTTATGCGTCTCCCACCTTAACCCCCGGCTGCTGAGGGCCTGCTGCCTCTGCCCCAGCCAGAGCAGGAGCGGCACTGGAGAGTAGTTTTTCTGTGTGCTTCAGCCTGACCTTCCTCAGGCCCTGTTTTGCGCCAGCCATAATTATTTAATTTATGTATTTCTGGTAAATGTGAGTGTAGCTCGGAGCCATTAAAGACATTAGTACAGGTCTGGGACCCAGGATGTCTGGAGTTCAGCCCCAGTGGTACCACCGATCCAGTCAGTGACCCAGTGAGTGCCCTTGGGCCGTGTTGCTGGGTTGTGTGAGTGTGGAGATGTGGGAAAGGAACTTGGCAGGCAGTAATGTGACCTGATAACTGTCGTTCCATGAACACTAAAGAGAGAACTTGTCTGCCTTTCACTGTAGCACCCTGTGAAACTGGTATAATGGGCTCCATTTTACAGATGAGCAGATTGAGGCACAGAATGATCTGACCAAGCTCACAAAGCCTGGGACTGAGAGAGCTGGCTTTCGAACCCAGACACCTTCAGACACCAGATCTCGCTCATAAACAGTCATCTAGGGACAAATGCCACCCAACAGAAAGTAAATCTAATAACACAGTAATTTTGTGTTTCTCTACCCCTTTCTTCACATCCAAGGTTCTTGTTTCAGTGCCCAGCAAGACCAAATGAAGGGTGTGTGCAGAAATGGAGAGAGCAGCTTTTCTATTGTTCGTAACTAACCCAGGATAAGAGTGACTAAGGGGATGGAGACAGCGATGGGTAAAGCAGTGGGAATTTTATTGTTTCCAAAACAGTCATCTAACTTTGATCAGGGAGGGTCAGGTCTAGAATCTAAACCTTGTCCCTTGTGAACAAATGCAAAACTATAACTGCTGGTGGACCCATAATCCAGAGGTATCTGTAAACTATTTTAGGGAGTTTCTTAGCTTTTCAGCCACAGAAGCTCTTCTGAGAACTCCTGATCTTAAGATGACATAAGCCAGTGTGAGCAGGTACAAGGCATTTAGTGAGGTCTCTGCTTCTCCAACCCAGCTATTCAACTGTGTTTGAAACGAGAACCTGGTCCAAGTGCCAGTATCTCTGCCTGGATAAAAATAGACTAGTCCTTTGAGCTGATGGATGTGGCTGAATCATTGAGCATGAAAGCAGTGGGCTAGAAAAATGTCCGCACCCATACCCACACCCAGTGGATAGCAGAGAACACTGGCTCAGAAATGCCCCGGGCCCATGAAGGCTTTTTATTTCTTGTAGGTCATCTTTTAAGGGTTACTCAGGCACTCTGCTGCTCCTTTTGTTTCTCTGAACCAATGTAAGTCAGACCTTGTCCAACTTTATTTGCTCTCCAAGTTTTAGTTCCTCACTGATAAATGGAATGACTGAATTAGAGTCTCTCTGCAATCATTGTTGTTCAGTTGCTCAGTCGTGTCTGACTTTGCAACCCCTATAGCACATAACACATCAGGCTTCTCTGTCCTTCACCATCTCCTGGAGCTTGCTCCATTAAGTTGGTGATACCATCCAGCCATCTCATCCTCTGTTGTCCCCTTCTCCTCCCTGCTTTCATTCTTCCCAGCATCAGGGTCTTTTTCAGTGATTCAGCTTTTCCTATCAGGTGGCCAAAGTATTGAAGCTTCAGCTTCAGCATCAGTCCTTCCAATGAATATTCAGGACTGATTTCCTTTAGTTTTGACTGGTTTGATCTCCTTGCAGTCCAAGGGACTCTCAAGAGTCTTCTCCAACATCACAGTTCAAAAGCATCAATTCTTCAGAGTTCAGCCTTCATTATGGTCCAACTCTCACATCCCTACATGACTACTGGAAAAGCCATAGCTTTGACAAGATGGACCTTTGTTGGCAAAGTAATGTCTCTGCTTTCTAATATGCTGTCTAGGTTTGTCATTGTTTTTCTTCCAAGGGGCAAGTGTCTTTTAATTTCATGGCTGCAGTCACTATCTTCAGTGATTTTGGAGCCCAAGAAAAAGTCAGTCACTGTTTCTATTGTTTCCCTATCTATTTGCCATGAAGTGATGGGACTGGATACCATGATTTTAGTTTTTTGATGTTAGTTTTTCTGCAGTCATATGCAGTTCAGAATCTGTGCTTCCTCTTCATCAACTGTATCAGACCAAGACAGAGATGGGGATGGGGGATGGGGTGGGAGAGGACAGTGGTAGCAGCGTGCGCTGGGGCCAGCAATACAGAGGTGCCTTGTCTACAGAGAATTCAAACAGTGATATGGTCAACTGAGAGCTGATCTACATGGGATAAAATGTACCCATTTCAAGTGAACAGTTTGAGTTTTGAAAACTATGTACATTATTTTAACTACCACCAGCACCCAGTCAAGATACTGACCATTTCCATCACCCCCTCAAAATTCCCTTCTGCCTCATCTCTGTCTCCACCTGTTCCTAATACCTGGCCCCAGGAAACCAATGATCTGCTTTCTGTTAGTATAAATTAGTTTGCCTTTTATAGAATTTTACATAAATGAAATCATACAGTAAGTGCTCTTTTGTGTCTGGCTTCTTTCACTCAACATGGTTTTGAGATTCATCCATGTTGTTGCATGTTTCAGTGTATATTCCTTTTTATTACCTGTAGTATTTCATTTTATCAATTTGCTTATCCATTCACGGTTAATGAGTACTTGTTCTTTACTTTTTTTTTTGTTTCAATTTTTGACTACCATGAACATTCATGTACAAGCCTTTGTGAGGGCATATATATTCTTTATTTTTTAAACAAATTTTTATTTATATTTGGCTGCACTGGGTCTTTGTTGCTGCACGGGGCTTTTGGCGGGCAGGGACTACTCTTTGTTTGGTGTGCAGGCTTCTCATTGTGGTGGCTTGTCTTGTTGAGGAACGTGGGCTCTAGGCATATGGGCTTCAGTAGTTTCAGCACACCAGGGTCACTAGCTGTGGCATGCTGGCTCTAGAGTTCTGCAGATGAAGTAGTTGTGGCCCAAGGGCTTAGTTGCCCCATGCTGCTAAGCTGCTAAGTCGCTTCAGTCGTGTCCGACTCTGTGCGACCCCACAGATGGCAGCCCACTGGGCTCCGCCATCAAGCTTCAGTAGTTTCAGCACACCAGGGTCACTAGCTGTGGCATGCTGGCTCTAGAGTTCTGCAGATGAAGTAGTTGTGGCCCAAGGGCTTAGTTGCCCCATGGCATATGGAATCTTCCCAGACCAGGGATTAAACCCATGTCTCCTGCATTGGCAGGCAGATTCTTAACCACTGGACAACCAAGGAAGTACCAGGGCATAGGTTTTTAATTTCTCTTGGGTAAATATATAGATTTTAAACAGAGAAACATAGTAGTGACATGCCTTCTTCAGGGCAGGGCATCCAGAATGGCAGTATCACAAAATAGGACCAGGTATATCTTACATGAGAGCAGCCTGCCTACTCTGAGTCCTTCCAGATAATAAGATGACTATTTTAATGCTTTATGAGACAGAGAACAGGTGCCTTTCCTCTCCTAGTTCTGAGTAATTTACATTGAAATTAAAGCTGATTTAGGATGAATTTATTATGAATGGCAATTATGGCTAGCATCTATTAAACACTGAGTATACTGACCATTTCACTTATGTTTTATTATTGAATTCTCACAAAAACATTGTGAGGTAGGAAATATGATTTCTCTCTTCAGCAGATAAGGAAACAGAGGTCCAGTGATTAAGCAAGTTGTCCAAGATTACAAACCTAATAAAAAGATTTGAACCCAGGCCTTTATCACTCCAATCCTATGCTCTCAAACCCAAGTTACACTCCAAGTAATGCCTGACTTGTATTACTTGCAATGGCACCCCACTCCAGTATTCTTGTCTGGAAAATCCTATGGATGGAGGAGCCTGGAAGGCTGCAGTCCATGGGGTCGCTGAGGGTCTGAGACGACTGAGCAACTTCACTTTCACTTTTCACGTTCATGCATTGGAGAAGGAAATGGCAACCCACTCCAGTGTTCTTGCCTGGAGAATCCCAGGGACGGGGGAGCCTTTTGGGCTTCCATCTATGAGGTCACAGAGTCAGACACAACTGAAGTGACTTGGCAGCAGCAATATTAATGGTGGTCTACACTTAATTGCTGATAGCTTTCCAATGAAATCAATTCTGGGTATACTCACATGTGTCTAATTATGTGGAACTCAAACTGAAAGCAGCACCCCCACAACCTTCCCCAGAGGGGCGGAAATCCTTCAAAAGGAGCACAAATTCCATTTTATTTGTAAATTCAGCCATTCATTACTCCATCTATTTCTTCATCAAATAGTCATTTACTGAGTGCCTTGTAAGGGACACTTGGAATTGACTCTCAAGCGTCTCTTACACCCACAGAGTAGACGTTCAGTCAATCATGATTAATTGGCTCTCTCTTGTTACTGATTGGTTGACAGGTGGGCAGGCCCAAGCCAGTTTGGGCCAATGATATGTGAGTACAAACGTCAGTCTTGTACTAGTATAAAGTCTTCAGGAGGAAGTCCCACCTCTCCACCGCAGGTGAATTGATAGGCGCCATGTTGCAGCCCGAGGGAGATCGCATCTTGGCGGAACGCATACGTTTGCAGGGGAGAGTGAGGGAAGAAGCTGGTTTCGAGTCTCAACATCTTCCTCTGTGAGGTACAGTTTTTCTTTTAGTATTGCTTAAGCTGGTTTGAGTCGCGTTTCTAGCGCTTGCGGTCGAGCTTTTGAAGTACTTGCCTAGGTGTGTGGTATCTGTCTGGCAGAGGTGAGGCAGGAATTGAGCGACCGGGCCTGCCTAGTTAAACTCTGTACAGCCACTCAGGCTGCCCAGCTCCTGATCTTGGCTGTAGGTTCCCTGAGGACAAGGGACACCTTTTTTTTTTGGCATCCTGAATTCATGTGCTGATAAACTTCTGTGGAAAACCTTTGTGGAGTATCTGTGTGTTTGCCTCTGATAGCAGTGGCCACATCAGGGAGGCGATTTACGTTTTTGAGTAGCTATTGTCTTGTGCCAGGTGTTTTACATATATGTAAGTTAATTTCTTCCTTGCACTCATCCCAGAAGCCAACCGCAACGATGATTCCATCTTTTACCTAAGAAGAGCCCAAAGCCTAGAGGAGTTTTTACACAACTTGTAGCCATTGCCTGTTGACGCTACACGGTTAGAACATGGTACTGTAGTGCTGACTAATAGAACCTTCATTATTGGAAAGTGGGTGGTTGGCCCCAAGCCAGAGAAATCCCTTTTCACCACAGATGTAATCTGTTAACGAAACAATTAGGATTCATCCTTTATACGCGAGTTCCATTGTAAACATCTATGACCAGCTTGTCAGCAGAACCTGAGAACAAATGACTTCATCTTAACCTTATGGGATCATTGGAGAATAATCATTCTTTTCCTCTGGGTAGCCTGGCAAATAAAATGTTTAATTTTTCCCAGCCCATCCTTTGCCGCAAATGCAGAAATGATAGTCAATTTTTTGTTTTGTATTTCTTTGTACTTTCTTAATTTGCTCTTGAAAGACTGAGTGTAGTCAGTATATGCTTTAAAAGGGAGCTTGAAAAACCACTCTGAAAGTTCTCCTGTGTTTATAAGGAGATATATAAGGTGGACAGGTAATATTTTTTGAATTTCCGATTTACAGAGGCTTAAAGTCATTATTTTAGATTGGATTTCATCAAAAATTAGTTTAAGAAATATTGCTAATAAAATGCTAATCATTGTGCTAAGCCCGGGCTTCCTGGTGGCTCAGCAGTAAAGAATCTGCCTCCACTGCCAGAGAAGCAGGTTTGATTCCTGAGTCCGGAAGATCCCCTGGAGGAAGGTGTAGCAACTCCAGTGTTCTTGGCTAGAAAATCCCATTAACTGAGGAGCCTGACACGACTGAAGTGACCCAGCTGCATGTGCTAAGCCCTCGAGGTAGGTGATCAACACAAACATAGGCCTCTGCTCTGAAGCACATGTAATATACGGTACTACAAGCTTGATTTGAGTGTCTGTGTTGACTTTAACAGCCCCTGCTAGCTTCTTACAATTTTGGATTTTGAGTGTGAATACTAATGGCATAATACTTTTTCTTTAAAAATGGAGTGCTAAAAGCTCTTGTCAGTGAATTTTAATATTCTTGTTAATTGACCCTTTGTTGACCCTCTGAAGTCAACAGCTCTTTTCTAGATTATTGAATCCGTTGGTGATATTATTATGCTTAAAACAAATTTCTTCCCATATACCCATAACTGGTAGGGAAAGTGAGTCCTTTTAGGATATTTATTACAGTGCCTTATTCCCATGTTATAGACACAGAGAACACCATTTCTTACAAGACACTTTACTTAGTAATATAGTATATTCTGGAAACAATCGTATTCAAGGTAAAATTAATGCTGAGATGTTCTTCCTGTGGTACTAAAGACCAAAAATAGATGTGGCTAGAGCAAGGAGCTCTTGGGAAAAACATTTTTTCAGCTCTGTACTTAACTGTATTTTTTGATGAATTCTTGGGGCACAACAATGAAAAAAGAAGTTTCAGCAGATCAGTCTTTCAGCTGACTGTCTGGCAGCTTTGTATATGAAAGGTGGTGTCATACCAGCTTTCTGATTCTTGTTTGTGATTTGACAGCGTCTGTCTTTGATTCTTGGCTACAAGAAGGTGTGTAATTTGTGATATATCTAGGAAACAGCTAACTCTTCATGGTCCCCAGGTCACAGAGTTTATGCCTTGTTTAATCGATGGATCACCCTACTGTGATGCACTGTATTTTAAAAAACTGAGATAGATTTGCTCTTTCAAAGTGTACAATTCAGTGATTTTTAGTATATTCACAAAGTTCTGCATCTAATTAGGACTGTCTTAATTCCAGAACATTTTCATCAGCTGAAAAAATCTTTTCTGCCCATTAGCAATTATTCCTTCTCTCCCTCCATTCTTTGCCCTTGACAACCACTAATCTACTTTCTTTCTGTATGGATTTGCCTATTCTGGACATCTCTTATAAATGGAATTGTACAGGATATGTTCTCATGTAGTTGGTTTCTTTCAGTTGAGATGTTTTCAAGGTTTGTCCATGTTGTATGTAACAGTACGTCATTCCTTTTTATGGCTGAATAATGCTACATTGTGTGTGTATAGATGTGTGTGTGTATATATACATATATATAATATAGCATTTTATTTTTCATCAGTTAATGGACGTTTGGGTTGGGTTTTTTATATCTTTTGGTTATTGTGAATAATGCTGCTCTGAACATTCCTGTACAAGTTTTTGTGTGAGAATATTTTTTTTCAGTTCTCTTGAATATATGCCTAGGAGTAGACTATCTGGGACATATAATTGGTTTACACAGTGGGTGCACCATTTTATTAATACATTCTCAAACCAATGTATAGGAGTACCAGTTTTTCCACATCCTTGCCAACACTCTTTATTGTCTGTCTTTTTAATTATAACAATCCTAGAGAATGTTGACACACTTTTGTCTATGGTAGAAAGTATATTTTCACATTTTTAGGATTAGAGGTCTGTTCACTACAAAATCAGAATTTTTATCTAAATCTTTTATTTTTGACCTCCTGAATGCTGCAGTTTAAATAATCCTACTGTTGTGTACTTTCATAAATAGGAAAAGGAGTACGTCAGGACTGTATATTGTCACCCTGCTTATTTAACTTATAGTAGAGTACATCATGAGAAATACTGGGCTGGAAAGAAGCACAAGTTAGAATCAAGATTGCCGGGAGAAATCTCAATAACCTCAGATATGCAGATGACACTACCCTTATGGGAGAAAGTGAAGAGGGACTAAAAAGCCTCTTGATGAAAGTGGAAGAGGAGAGTGAAAAAAATTGGCTTAAAGCTCAACATTCAGAAAACGAAGATCATGGCATCCGGTCCCATCACTTCATGGGAAATAGATGGGGAAAGAGTGGAGACAGTGTCAGACTTTATATTTTTGGGCTCCAAAATCACTGCAGATGGTGACTGCAGCCATGAAATTAAAAGACACTTACTCCTTAAAGAAAAGTTATGACCAACCTAGATGGCATATTGAAAAGCAGAGACATTACTTTGCCAACAAAAGTCCGTCTAGTCAAGGCTATGGTTTTTCCAGTGGTCATGTGAGAGTTGGACATGTGAGAGTGGTCATGTGAGAGCTGGACTATGAAGAAAGCTGAGCACTGAAGAATTGATGCTTTTGAACTGTGGTGTTGGAGAAGACTCTTGAGAGTCCCTTGGACTGCAAGGAGATCCAATCAGTCCATTCTGAAGGAGATCAGCCCTGGGATTTCTTTGGAGGGAATGATGCTAAAGCTGAAACTCCAGTATTTTGGCCACCTCATGTGAAGAGTTGACTCATTGGAAAAGACTGTGATGCTGGGAGGGATTGGGGGCAGGAGGAGAAGGGGACGAGAGAGGATGAGATGGCTGGATGGCATCACTGACTCGATGGATGTGAGTCTGAGTGAACTCCGGGAGTTGGTGACGGACAGGGAGGCCTGGCGTGCTGCGATTCATGGGGTCGCAAAGAGTCGGACACAACTGAGCAACTGAACTGAACTGATAGGTTAATCTTTGAAAATTCTTCATTATGGCTTGAGATTTCCTGGCTCTCATTTGGGTTTTATTGAAAGTTCTAGCTATAACTGAAAAAGCCCATAATTTAGATAAAAACTGAAAATTATTTTTAGTCTTTTGAGTACATTCCCCTGCCCTAGACAGTTTTTAATGCCCCAGTCTTTTTTTTTTTTTAATGCTCCCAGACTGTTTTCAATGCTCCAAATTCATTGAGTGGCAAAACTTCTTTGCTTTATCAATCACTCTGGCTGTTGACTTTGAAGGTATTTCCAAACTATTTATTAACATTGTAACCTCTTATCTTAAAGGAAGGTTCTGTGAGCCAAAAAAAAAAGTAATTTTTTTCCACCTTAACAAAATTTTAAGTGTATGATACAGTATAATTAACTATACACAGTGTTGTTCAGTAGATCGTCAGGATTAATTAGTTTTGCATAACTGAAATTTTATGCCTGTTGGTTAGCAACTTCCTATCCCTAACCCCACCAGCCCCTGGCAGCCACCATTCACCTCTGTGATTCTATGAGTTTGCTTATTTTAGATAATCCACTTAAGTGCTGTCTTACAGTATTTGTCATTCTATGATTGGCTTATTCCCTCAGCATAATGTCTTCTGGGTTCACCTATATTGTTGCATATTTCTGAATTCTCTTCTTTTTAAAGCCCAAATAACATTTCATTGTGTACGTATACCTGATTGTCTTTATCTGCTCAGCCTCTGATGAACTCTTGGGTTGTTTTCACATTGTAGCTGCTGTGAACTTGGGGGTATAATAACAGATATCTCTTCAAGATCCTAATTCCCATTCTTTCAGATACATACCCAGAAGTGAGATGCAGGATCATATAGTACTGCAATTTTTAATCTTTTGAGGAGCCTCTATGCTGTTTTCCGTAGCAACAGTACAATTTTACATCCCTGTCTACATTATACAAGTGTTCCAGTTTACCCATATCCTCACCAATATGTTGTCTTTGGACTTTTTGGTAATAGCCATCCTAACATGTACAAGGTGTGTGGTTTTAATTTGTCTTTCCCTGATACTTGGTGAAGCTGAGCCATCTGTTCATATTCTTGTTAACCATTTGTGTATCTTTGGAGAAGTGCCTATTTAACTCTTTAGCTCATTTTTATTCAGGTTATTAGTGTTTTTGCTATTGAGTAGTAGGAGCCACTTATATGAGCCACTTATATATTATGGAAATTATCCTCTTATTGGGTGTATAGTTTGCAAACATTTTCTCCCATTTTGTAGGTTACCTTCTCACTCTGTTAATTATTTCCTTTAATATGCAGAAGTTTTTTAGTTTGATGTAATCCCATTTACCTGTTTTTCCTTTTTGGTGCCTGTGCTTCTGCTGTCATATCCATGAAGTCATTGCCAAGGCCAATTTCATGACGATGTCCCTCTGTATTTTCTTCTAGGAGTTTTGCAATTTCAGATCTATGTTTACGTCTTTAATCCACTTTGACTTGATTTTTGTATATTGTGTGAAATAAGGGTTCATTTTCATTCTTTCGCATGTAGATATCCATTTTTTAAAATACCATTTGGCAAAAAAACTATCCTTTATCCAATATGTTTTCTTGGCACTCTTGTTGAAGATCATCTGACCTTATATGCAGAGATTTATTTGTGGGCTCTCTGTTCTGTTCCATTGGTCTATATGTTCTATTTCTGTAAAAAAAAAAAATATATATATATATATATACACACACACACACACACATATATATATCCCATTATAATTTTGGCAGAGATTGAATTGAATCTGTAACTCTCTTTGAGTAGTATAAGCATTTAAACAATACTGAGTCTTCTGATCCGTGGACAGGGGCTGTCTTTCCATTTGTTTATGTATTTAATTTTTTTCATCAATGTGTTATACTTTTCAGTGTGCAGATCTTTCATTTTCTTAGCTAAGTTTATTCCTAAATATTTTATTCTTTTTGACACTATTGTAAATGGGATTGTTAGCCTAATTTCCTTTTCAGATAGTTTGTTGTTAGTGTGTAGAAATAGAACTGATTTTTGCATGTTGATTTTATGTACAGCAATTTTACGAGATTGTTTATCCTAACATTTTTTTTTTTGGTGGGGTTTTCTACAAGATCCTGTCATCTGCAAATAGACTTTTCCTTTTTAATTTGGATGCCTTTTGTTTCTTTTTCTTGCCTAAATAGTCTGGCTAGGACTTCTTGTACCAGGTTGACTAGAAATTGCTGGAGTGAGCAGCCTTGCCTTGTTTCTGATCTTAGAGAAAAAGCGTTCAGCTTTTCATCATTACATATGATGTTAGCTGTGCCCTTTATATTATGGCCTTTATTATGTTGAGGTAATTTTCTGTATGCTTTGGTTTTGGTAGACTGTATGTTTCTATGAGTTTATCCATTTCTCCAAGTTATCCAATTTGTTGGTGTATGATTGTTCATAGTAGACTATTATTTTTTCCTTAAATTAAAATAGTCTTGGGTCTTCCCTGGCAGTCCATGGTTAAGTGCTTCCAGTGCAGGAAATGTGGGTTTGATCCTTGTTCAGGGAACTGAGTTCTCACATGTCTTGCAACATGGCCAAAAAAATAATTTTAGAAAGCAGAATCTTTTACATTTCTGTCACATCAACTGTAATGACTCCTCTTTTATTTTTGATTTTACTTTGAGTGTTCTCTCTTTTTTTCTTAGTCTAGCTAGAGGTTTATCAAGTTTGCTTTTCTTTTCAGGAAAGCTAGTATCTAGATTTCTCATGAGCAATTTTGTGAATTGTTGAATTAGTGTGTTTGTGGGATGAGAACAGGGTTTTCTATTCAGCCATCTTGGTGACTTCTAGAAGATAGCATTTCTTTTTTCTCCTTATTATTGCTATAGTTTATGTTGTAAATTCACGAAAGCCCTTTCACAATGTGTTATCTCATTGTGGTGGTTTACATTACCCCATCGTTAATATTCACGTTTTATGTATCAAGAAAGTATATACAGAAAGATTAACAGTTTCCCCAAATCACACAGCTGGTAAGTAGCTCATGTGAGCTTTCTGATTTCATTTCTTGACATTTTTTTTTTTTCCTCTCACAGCATTCTCATCTAAATATAGAATGATGTTTTTTAAAAAATTATTTATTTTTTAATTGAAGGGTCATTGGTTTACAGAATTTTGTTGTTTTCTGGCAAACCTCAACATGAATCAGCCTAGAATGCTGTTTTAACAACTAGAGAATGGTATTTGTAAGTTCTCAGCCATTGCTTTTTCCACACTGCTTTAGTGATACGAAATATATCCTTTTTCTTGAAAGGATTTTCTTGTATAAGAAATTCTCATTAACAACTACCTTTACAAGTATCTGGCCCACCAAAGCACCCATTCAGTTAGAATATAGCTAGGCCCTAGAGAATCAGAGCTAAGTTAAGACGTGGTGCCTGTCCTTGAGGAGATCTTATTTTAGGGAGTTCAAACAAGTCAACATATTGTAACTGTGTGCTGAACACCATAAAAGTGTGTACTGTGGAACACAGGAGAGGGGGAAGACCTGGGAAAGCCTCCTCCAAGATGACATTTGTGTAGGAGAACGTGAAGAGAAGGGCAGTTGAGGTAGAGGGAGTATTATAAGCTAGATGGTACAGAGGCCCAGAGGGGTATGTGGAAACTTCAAGTAGACTGCGTAATGTGATCTTAATATGTACTTGGATATATTGAGTTAAAAGTTTGTATTCAGGAAGGCAGAACTGAAAGTTAGCCTGAAGAGGTTACGTCAAGACTAGGTTGGGAAGGGTCTTCTGACCTTTGGGTTTTTTTAATTTATTGTATGGGAAAGCATCAGAGACTTTGGATTGGGAGAGCTGTGTGGTCAGATTTGGTTTAGAAAGAATGTGTGGAAAACAGTATGAAGGATGTGTTTAGGGAGATCAATTAGAAAGTTTTGCTGCAATTCATGTGAGCCATAATAAGGGCCTGCATAGCAGGGCCAGTGGGACTTTAAAAAAGGACTTTAAACCAGGTTTTTTAGTTGGAAAATTGAATTTTCATGTTAGTGATAATCACAGTTGCTAATCTGAGAGCTTTTATTTGAACTCCTTTCAAAGTGCCTAAAGTTCTTTAAGAAATAAGGACATTTAAGGCTCTGTCTTATTTTTCTAAGAGCAATTATTTGATTCTGTAAGTTGAAGTTTTTTTCATTTTAAACTTCAAGTTTATCAAAGTATAATTTACATACAGTAAAACTAAGTGTGCAGTTCAGAGTTTTGACAGACTAATATACAGTAATGTAAACATGTAACCATCACCACATTCAGGGTTCAGTTCAGATGCTCAGTCGTGTCTGACTCTTTGCGACCCCATGGACTGCAGCATGCCAGGCTTCTCTGTCCATCACCAATTCCCAGAGCTTGCTCAAACTCACGTCCATTGAGTAGATGATGTCATCCAACCATCTCATCCTCTGTCGTCCCCTTCTCCCTGCTTTCATTCTTTCCCAATATCCGGATCTTTCCCAATGAGTCAGCTTTTCCCATCAGGTGGCCAAAGTATTGGAATTTCAGCATCAGTCCTTCCAGTGAATATTCAGGACTGATTTCCTTTAGGATGGATTGGATTGATCTCCTTGCACTCCAGGGAACTCTCAAGAGTCTTCTCCAACACCACAATTCAAAAGCATCCATTCTTTGGCACTCAGCTTTTTTAATAATCCAACTCTCGCATCCATACATGACTACAAGAAAAATCATAGCTTTGACTGGACAGGGCTTTGTCGGCAAAGTAATGTCTGCTTTTTAATATGCTGTCTAGATTGGTCTTAGCTTTTCTGTCAAGGAGCAAGTGGCTTTTAATTTCTTGGCTGCAGTCACCATCTGCAGTGATTTTGGAGCCCAAAAATATAAAATCTGTCACTGTTTCCATTGTTTCCTCATTTATTTGTCATGAAGTGATGGGACCAGATGCCATGATCTTAGTTTTTTGAATGTTGAGTTTTAAGCCAGCTTTTTCACTCTCCTCTTTCACGTTCATCAAGAGGCTTTTTAGTTCCTCTTCACTTTCTGCTATAAGCGTAGTGTCATTTGCATATCTGAGGTTATTGATATTTCTCCCAGCAATCTTGATTTCAGCTTGTGCTTCATCTAGCCCAGCGTTTCACATGATGTACTCTGCATATAAGTTCCACTCCAGTATTCTTGCCTGGAGAATCCCATGGACGGAGAAGCCTAGTAGGTTACAGTCCATGGGGTCGCAAAGAGTCGGACACGACTGAGCGACTTCACCTTCACCTTCACCTTCAAGCAGAGGACGACATACAGCCTTGACTACTCCTTTTCCAATTTGGAACCAGTCTGTTGTTCCATGTCCAGTTCTAACTGTTGCTTCCTGACCTGCATACAGGTTTCTCAAGTGGCAGGTCAGGTGGTCTGGTATTCCCATCTCTCAGAATCTTCCACAGTTTATTGTGATCCACACAGTCAAAGGCTTTGGCATAGTCAACAAAGCAAAAGTAGATGTTTTTCTGGAACTCTCTTGTTTTTTCAATGATCCAGCAGATGTTGGCAATTTGATCTCTGGTTTCTCTGCCTTTTCTAAAGCCAGCTTGAACATCTGGAAGTTCACAGTTCATGTAGTTTTAAAACCTCACTTGGAGGATTTTGAACATTACTTTGCTACTTTGCTAGCATGTGATATGAGTGCAATTGTGTGGTAGTTTGAACATTCTTTGGCATTGCCTTTCTTTGGGAATGAAATGAAAACTGACCTTTTCCAGTCTGATGATTCTTTACCAGTTCAGATGGTAAAGAATCTGCTTGTATTGTGAGATAGCCAGGTTTGATCTCTGGGTTGGGAAGATCCCCTGGAGACATGGATAGAGGAACCTGCTGGGCTATGGGGTCAAAAAGAGTTGGACATGACTGAGTGGTGCATGCGCACGCACACACACAC
>SJYT01081933.1:0-12873 GCA_006410635.1 Cephalophus harveyi
TAATGACCATTTCCTTAATTGGGGAATAGCAATTAAAACAGAAGAATTAAGTATTTTTCTTTAGTGTTTCTTGTATGAACAGCATTTTAGGATAAACAAAAAGCCCAACCTAGTAAGAGGAATATTCTTTATAAAAGGCTTTTACTAATAAAGGGTAAAAGAATAAGGGAATTCACAAAGCACCATTTTTTTACTCTTAAATAATAATGCAGATCACACTCATCAACAAATAGAACCATTAGAAGGAAAGTTCCTGGGGAACTTGGTGAGGGAGGCATCAGGCTGATACATTCATTTGCTCACCTGAAATATACTGTCTCAGAATTCTAGAGGATAGAAATCTGAAGTCCAGCACTGCTGCATTCCCTTCAGGGACTCTGGAGAAAACATTCCTTGTGTCTTCCAGCTTCTGGTTGCTGGGTTTGTGGCCACATCACTCCAGTCTCTGACTGCATTTTTGCACAGGCTCTCTGCAGCTGTACCAAATGTCCTCAGCCTGTCTTTAATGAGAATACATGTGATTGCATTTCAGTCCACTAAAATGATCTAGAATAAGTTCATCTTTTTATAGTCATTAAATTAATCACATTCCCCTCCCCCCCATATAACATAATATTCACAGATTCTGGGGATTACAGTGTAGAATTACATTTTAGAAAAATATCTTTTTGGGGACCACATTCTTCCCACTACATGTGTCTGCTGTTGGGGTGTCCTATGAAGCACATGGCATCACTTGTCATATTTTATTGCCACAAAAGTTATATCTGAGTAGAATAAAGCCTGTAGAGTTATGATCCTTCCTGAAAATATTGGGGATAGAGAAATAAGTGAAACGACTTTCTAATGTGTCAAAACCAAAGCAGAACAATCTATAGACAACTAACACTTTGTGTGTGTGTGTGTATAATGGCATAAAAAATGGTGAGGGATGACTAGTCTAGAATGAAAGAGACTTGAGGACATAGTATCCTTAACTAATTAAAGATATAATTTTTGGTCCTTGTTTGGATCCTAATTAGGCCAAAGCAGCTCTAAAAGACATTTTTTGTGGCAATTGGGGAAATTTGATTTTAGACTATTAGATGATACTAAGGAATTGAGATGAATTTAGTTAGCTGTGGCAATGGCATTATAGTTGTGTCAGGCACCTCTGGTGTCCTAGATCTGGTCCTCTCAGCTCTGTGTTTATCTAGCTGTTGCTGTTGGTACACAGAGCTGTACAGGTGGAAACTGATAACACCTCTGCTAAAGTACCTCACAGACCTCTCAGCTTCTGTTCCGAGCTTCTCTTTGCCTCCTGCTGATCACCAGTAGCCATATTTCCAGTCCTTCTGTCTTATTCTGAAGCACTTCATTGCAAACCTGGGAGTGTAAAAAAGTTAATACCTATCCCATGGGGAATCCCTGACTATAGGCAGTATGGGAACTGGTGGATAAGCCCCTTTCCCCATTTTGCTCACTCTATGCCTAATCTGAATAAAATTCAACAGCTTGTCAAGGACTCCTCCACAGAATCAAGCCCCAGGTGTCCCCAGAGCTGATCCTCTTGGAATGCATCTTGGGTTGGCTTTCCCGCCTTCCCTGTTCCATTCTTCCCAGCCCTGCTTTCTCCCTTGGGATCACTTCCCAAAGAGAAGTGATACAAGCCTTTGTTTTAGGTTCTGCTTTTGGGGGGAACCTTGGTGGATACAGTGGTTGTTAAAAAATTTATCATTTTTGAGGCACTCATTTTGAAGACTTCAGAGATGAAATGACATGATCCTTAGGTTTGGCTTTAAATATTTCATCAATATACAAACACTGTGGAAAACAGTATGAAGGCTTCTCAGAAAACCAGAAATATAACTACCATATGACCCAACAGATCCACTTAGGTACATATCCAAAACAACAACAACAAACAAAACACTAATTCAAAAAAAATACATGCTCCCCAATATTCATAACAGCATTATTTACAATTACCAAGAAATGGAAACTACCTAAGTATCCATCAACAGATGAATGGATAAAGAAGCTGTGGTATAAATACACACACACACACACACACATACACACACACACACACACACACAATGGAATACTGCTCAGCCATAAAAAAGAATGAAAATTTGTAATTTGCAACAGGATGGATCATACTAAGTGAAATAAGTCAGAGAAGGACAAACAATGTATGATAGCACTTGTATGTAGAATCTAAAAAACAACAGAAAGCAGTGAATATAACAAAAAGTGAAACAGACTCACAGATACAGAGAACAAACTAGTGGTTTCCAGTGGGAAGAGGAAAGTGAGGAGGGTCAACATAAGGGTAAGAAATTAAGAGGTTCAAACTATTATGTATAAAATAAGCTACAAGAATATATTGTACAATACAGGAAATAGAGACAGTATTTTGTAATAACTATAAATGGAGTATAGCTTTTGCAATTGTGAAGCAACTATATTATATACCTATAACTTATTTAATGTTGCACATTAACAGTACTTCAATAAAGAAAATAAAAATATAGATTTCACAAGCATAGAAGAAGAAAGAGAAGGAAAGGGATAGATGAAGCAACGTAGTAAATTACAACAGTTGTTGAATCTGAGTGTTGAGCATATCAGAGAACATTCTCGAGTATTTTTTAATTTGTTGTAACAAAAATGCAAAAAGTTAAAGTTTCTATAAAAGCTTTGAGGTAAAGAAACAGAGTTCTCTTGATAATGTATACAGAGGACCTAGTCTAGCCTGAAGATTAAAAGACTTCTGATGAAGTGGCTTTTAAACAGTGGCTTAAAGAACAAAATGGACTTTTCAGATCCCTTTTCTTAAGGCACTTGTGGTACCTTGGTGAATCGTCCCACAGTTTAAGGATCACTTCTGGAATCTTGCTTAGAACACTAGATAAACAGCCTGCCACTCATGTCCTTCTAGGGCATCTGTTTGTTTGTTTGTTTTTAGCACTTAGTGCTTCTAAATAGCCCATTTCCCCCTGTGTTGAATGTTTCTGCTGTGGGTGATAAATCATTTTGAGTGAAATATAATTCATTCACCTGAAGTCACTGATTGTATCTCCAAGTGACTCTTTGAACCTGGATTCTTTCTTTTTTTTGTTGTGAATGGTAGAGAGGAAATAGGAGGATTATTTTAGGGTGGTCCAGTGCTGTATGAACTGCCTGGTAAATGTCATGAAATAGTCTTTTGGGGCTATTTGTGACATTGGAATGCCTAGATCTATTTGAACCTGGATTCAAGCCAGGTTCTCTGTGCTGTCATTTTGTGCTGTGAATGAAGCGGCAGGAGGAGTTTTCCCCAGTTAGAGCACATTCATCCTCTACACACAGAGGAGAAAGGAAGACTTCTGTGTCACTAACTGGGTTATGAGAGTGCATTTTGCCAATAATTTCAGAGAATAACCAGTCAAGTCATTCTTTTAAATTTACTTTGGTTTATAAGTGTCTTATTTACTGTTGTTTTCTCCACTGGTATTGACATTTCATTCCCAAGACTTATTGATAGTCACCAGTACTATTCTGTGATTACGCCTTGCACATTTGCTTTCTCTATCTCAAAGTACTTTTACAACTATATCTCATTTAGACCTCAACACAACCCTGGGATATTTTCTCTCTTCCTTTCTTCCTCTTTCTTTTTGTTATTCTTCTTCTTTTTTCTCCTCCTAGTTCCCTACTTTAACCTGTGGGATGTACACTAACTCCAGTTAGTGTCAGCACTGACGTGAATTGTAGGACATCTACATCTATTGCTTGGTGTAGGGGAATTCCCCTTTTCACCCATTTGGGGTCAAAGTTTATGAGTGTAATAGATGAGAATTTAATTTCCTAGACAGAATCCCATGTTCGTGTTGATGCTATCGTCACACTATAGAAATGAAGATTCACACGGGTCAGTCACTAGTTGCTTAAACTTCCTAAGTACTCATCTAATATAGCATAGCAGTTAAGAAAGGGGAGTTTAGAGCCACCAAGACACATTCTTTATCCTTTACTAGTTGTGAGACCTTTTGATGCCTCTGTTTATATTCTGTAAAGTTAAAAATGGTAATGATTTCATTACTTTCATTTCATTACTTTGGCCACCTCATGCGAAGAGTTGACTCATTTGAAAAGACTCTGATGCTGGGAGGGATTGGGGGCAGGAGGAAAAGGAGATGACAAAGAATGAGATGGTTGGATGGCATCACCGACTCAATGGATGTAAGTCTGAGTGAACTCTGGGAGTTGGTGATGGACAGGGAGGCCTGGCGGGCTGCGATTCATGGGGTCGCAAAGAGTCAGACTTGACTGAGCGAATGAACTGAACTGAACTGAATGATTTCATTGGAGAAGGAAATGTCAACCCACTCCAGTGTTTTTTTTCCCCTGGAGAATCCCAGGGACAGAGGAGCCTGGTGGGCTGCCGACTATGGGGTCTCACAGAGTCAGACACGGCTGAAGTGACTTAGCAGCAGCAGCAGCAATGATTTCATGGTGCTATTGTGAAGTTTTAATGAGCAAATTCGCAGAAAACAATCTACATAGAATTTAGTATCTAGGAAGAGGTTATCACTGCTCTTCATTTGGTTGGTAAATGTGTTTTGAATACCTAGTATATACTGGACATAGGCCAAATGCTAAAGATGCAAAGGTGAGCCCTGTTTAATTTACCCTTGAGGAGTTCACAAAGTGTTCTGAAATTATTTTTATATAGCAAAGCAGAACTATGGTAAAAAACAATTAATACTTAAAGCCTCCCAATTCACAGAGTTGCAATGATATGCATCAATTGTATAGTCTGACAAGGCAATTAATTTGGCCCTATGTATGACCATAACTGATTTTCAGTCTGACAGTTTCCTTTTGCGTTCAGTGCCTGATGCTGCCATTCATTCCAAAGAAATATCTTTAAAGCAACACTCTTCGAAAATTGTTATGTTAGAACATTATCAGATAACCTAATGTAATTAGAGCCACACATTGCTGATGTGATCAATTTCAAAACCTCTAGTTTGAATATAACACAGAATGATTTATAGTTAAACTACACTGAATTTTTCAAGTTAGGTTCCATGTTATTTTAGCTGAATAGGAACTTACAGAGCCTGAAGGCACTAGGAAAATATAAGCATCTGAAAAAAGAAAAAGAATATACTGACAAATATGTTTGAAATTTAAATTTCATAGAAACTGGGCAGTCACAGATTGTTATGATACCTTGTAATGTCAAATCATTACTAATCATTAACTGGTTTGGTTAATTATTACAAACTTTTACAGCTGTGCAAAGGTCAAACAGGGAAGAAAACAAAAGATGGTTACAAGCCAAAGACTCAGAGAGGTGTGTGCAGTTTTACCGAAAAATATTTGCTGGCTTCAGGGCAAAGCAATGAGTACCCCAGGATTAACAGCGTCTTTACCCCTCCTCAGTGCTGACAGAAGGAGTCACACAGTTTGAGTTTCTTTATTTGCAGATGAAAAATATTGGAAAATTATCCTGTACCTTGAATTTAAGGATTTAAACCAAAATTAATTGACCTATCTGGGTTGATGTTTCAATTTCATTTTAGTGAAAATATAGTTTAAATGAAATACAACTCAAGACACTTTCTTTATCCTTTACTAGTTGTGAGACCTTTTGATGCCTCTGTTTATATTCTGTAAAGTTAAAAATGGTAATGATTTCATTACTTTCATTTCATTACTTTGGCCACCTCATGCGAAGAGTTGACTCATTTGAAAAGACTCTGATGCTGGGAGGGATTGGGGGCAGGAGGAAAAGGAGATGACAAAGAATGAGATGGTTGGATGGCATCACCGACTCAATGGATGTAAGTCTGAGTGAACTCTGGGAGTTGGTGATGGACAGGGAGGCCTGGCGGGCTGCGATTCATGGGGTCGCAAAGAGTCAGACTTGACTGAGCGAATGAACTGAACTGAACTGAATGATTTCATTGGAGAAGGAAATGTCAACCCACTCCAGTGTTTTTTTTCCCCTGGAGAATCCCAGGGACAGAGGAGCCTGGTGGGCTGCCGACTATGGGGTCTCACAGAGTCAGACACGGCTGAAGTGACTTAGCAGCAGCAGCAGCAATGATTTCATGGTGCTATTGTGAAGTTTTAATGAGCAAATTCGCAGAAAACAATCTACATAGAATTTAGTATCTAGGAAGAGGTTATCACTGCTCTTCATTTGGTTGGTAAATGTGTTTTGAATACCTAGTATATACTGGACATAGGCCAAATGCTAAAGATGCAAAGGTGAGCCCTGTTTAATTTACCCTTGAGGAGTTCACAAAGTGTTCTGAAATTATTTTTATATAGCAAAGCAGAACTATGGTAAAAAACAATTAATACTTAAAGCCTCCCAATTCACAGAGTTGCAATGATATGCATCAATTGTATAGTCTGACAAGGCAATTAATTTGGCCCTATGTATGACCATAACTGATTTTCAGTCTGACAGTTTCCTTTTGCGTTCAGTGCCTGATGCTGCCATTCATTCCAAAGAAATATCTTTAAAGCAACACTCTTCGAAAATTGTTATGTTAGAACATTATCAGATAACCTAATGTAATTAGAGCCACACATTGCTGATGTGATCAATTTCAAAACCTCTAGTTTGAATATAACACAGAATGATTTATAGTTAAACTACACTGAATTTTTCAAGTTAGGTTCCATGTTATTTTAGCTGAATAGGAACTTACAGAGCCTGAAGGCACTAGGAAAATATAAGCATCTGAAAAAAGAAAAAGAACATATACTGACAAATATGTTTGAAATTTAAATTTCATAGAAACTGGGCAGTCACAGATTGTTATGATACCTTGTAATGTCAAATCATTACTAATCATTAACTGCTTTGGTTAATTATTACAAACTTTTACAGCTGTGCAAAGGTCAAACAGGGAAGAAAACAAAAGATGGTTACAAGCCAAAGACTCAGAGAGGTGTGTGCAGTTTTACCGAAAAATATTTGCTGGCTTCAGGGCAAAGCAATGAGTACCCCAGGATTAACAGCGTCTTTACCCCTCCTCAGTGCTGACAGAAGGAGTCACACAGTTTGAGTTTCTTTATTTGCAGATGAAAAATATTGGAAAATTATCCTGTACCTTGAATTTAAGGATTTAAACCAAAATTAATTGACCTATCTGGGTTGATGTTTCAATTTCATTTTAGTGAAAATATAGTTTAAATGAAATACAACATGAGACATTTCAAAATCTATTTATCTGATTAGCTAAATAATTCAAAGACATGTCTTAAGGAATGGAAGCCATATGATAGTGAAAATTTCCTGTTTTCCGAGATGAATAAGTGCATTTCCCCCCAGTATGGGTTTGCCTAATCCTCCTTGCTTTCTAACATTACTCTAGGCACCCAAATCTTTTCTCCTGTCTTAAATGAATAGATCCATCTGTATCTATTATCCAGCTAATATGAGTTGTCTATTGACAACTTACATTTCCCAGCTAATTTTCCAGGTATTTCCATCCCCTCAATCTTTTCCCCGTCTTTCTAGGGTTGTTTGACCTCCCCTAGTTATGTCTTACTGTGATCACACATTGGCATTTACTATCCATTCTCTGTTTTTGTCAGTTTTTTCTACGTGATAAAGTCCTATTCACCTTCAAGGCCTCATTTCCAATATCACCTCCTCCATGAGGTCTTGGCTATATTTCTCACGTGACTCTTGCCCTCACTGTTTACATTATCTTAACTTATTCCTTGGACTTCCAGAAGGGCAGGACCATATCTCATTCATCTTTGTACGTTCAGAGCCCAGCCCAGGCCTGGCACGTGGTAGGTCCTTCATAGATATTTGCTGGATGCAGGGTTTCTTTATATGATGACTAGCATCATTTACAAAAACATCTAGCTAAGGGAAGCAGTGCACTGAAATCCAACTTACCATGGTGTGTACCCTGATGTAGATCTGTAGTAGACCTAAGGAAGGGCAGCTATTTTGTAATTTATTTACCAAGAAGGACGCCTTTTTACAACTTCCATAGGGGCTATTGTACCTGGTAATACCAGACCTGGTTGGATGGGTGGATAAATAAAGTGAATGAAGTTCCCCATAATTCCTAGGACTCTTAAAAAACAAAAAAAGCTAAAGAAGCTTTTTCACTGGGCTAAAAGTACTATCTAGTCTAGATATCAAAACTAATCAGATTCAACAAGTAATTGCTCATCTCTTTATTCTAATTGATCTCTGACAAATGCTGTGAAGGATAAACTTTGACATCTGTATCTTAGATTGTATTACTCCACTGGCAATGACATCTAAATGGTATTTGAATGCAAGAATTTCTTATGATAATTCTGTGTATACCATCCGTCTTTCTCTCCTATAGAGTAATGCCAACTCTTAAACATTATACAGTGATACTGAAATGTATCAATAAAGAGTCTATCAGATGTTACCTAAACATGTATATACTCAGTAAAAGAGGATGGCCCCAAGGTTTAGCTGTGTAAGAAACATTACAAAAAGAAAAGAAGAAAAGAAAAAAATCACAAAAATTTCTAGGCAAAAGGCAAGCTGTTTAATTGATTTAAAATAAATATTTTTGTTATAGTGGATTTTTTCCAGCATACTGAAAATGCTAACTTCTATATTGAAAAATCCCATTTCCTATACCAGAAGAGAATATTGGATATAATCTCATTCCTTCATTCACTCATTAACTTACTGAAAAAATATTTACATGTCTTCAGTGCTCACTGTAATGCTTAACATATGGTAGATACTCAGTGAATATATTGAATTTATTTACATGTTCATTCTTCCATTAATATTTATGGGAAAGCTACCACAGACAAGATACTGCTAGGGATATGTTGCTGATCAATGAAGAGAGTCTCTTCCCTCATGGTGCTTAAAATAATTGATCTATATTACAGTTTTCATTCTGAATGAGTAGATCCTATTTTTAAATATTCTAATAAATGAAATATTTAATGAATAGTTTTCAATTCTGGCTACACTTTAGAACTACCTAAGATGCTTGTTTATAATATTTATGCTTGGGCTCCTGCTGCTGCTGCTGCTAAGTCGCTTCAGTCGTGTCCGACTCTGTGCGACCCCATAGACGGCAGCCCACCAGGCTCCCCCGTCACTGGGATTCTCCAGGCAAGAGTACTAGAGTGGGTTGCCATTGCCTTCTCTTGGGCTCCTAACCCAGACCAATTAAATCAAAGAAAATGAAAGTGGGAACCAGGCAGAGCTAATTTTTTCAAACCTTGCCAGGAGATGATGAGGCGTGGCCAAGACTGAAAATACTAAGTCATTTGTTACCCTTTGGACTATCACTGTTAGGAATTGAATTGTGTCTCTCTTCCCCCAAAATCCATATACTGGAGTCCATATAACCCTTAGTATCTCAGAGTGTGACCTTATTTGGAAGTAGAGTCCTTACAGAGATAATCAAGTTAAGATGAGATCCTTAATGGGGCTCTGATTTCAGTGTGACTGGTAATCCCTATACAAAGTCTATATTTGGAGACAGACACCCACATATGGGATAACAGAGATAGGATTGATGCTTTTACAAACCACAGAATGAAGCCCCTGAACCTGAGTGACATGCTATCTCTTTGCTCTTTCCAAGATGCATTATTTCTATTGAGGCAAAGTGTTGAAATGTAAATGACCATCCCACCTGGAGCTGGAGTCTGATAGCCTGACTCCATGATGAATAATCAATGCACAATAATTCCACTTGCCAAGCAAAGCTCAGGGTTAACAGTAGCTGCTTCTGGCAGATCAATAAAGTACTCGAAGACACTTGTTTCAGTGGTTCTTTAAATTCCACATCATTTGCTGTGCTCCGACAACATTCAAGTCTTGCCTCTTTAAGTTATTATTTTAGCAAATTCAATTTACAATTACTTTCAATATGAAAAGCTTAAGAGATTCAGTTTAATGCCTTATTAGCTATAAAATCAGCCACTGTTTCAACTGCACAGCATAAGGAGCCCTGAAAAGGCTTTTGTTGCTTGCCTCAGCTTTCCTTCTGAGTTTCTGACTGAGTGACTGCTTCTTCAGTTTCAGAACTGTCCTCACAATACTTGATTTCTGAACTCCTAATCGTTGGACCCAAATTTGAATATCATTTCCCTCCAATGTCAGGCATTTCGGGGATAAAAACAAGCTACTTTAAAGACATGACTCCCAGCAGTGACTTTTGCTTGCCAAATGTGAATCCATGCAACAATTTCTAAAGTTCATACTGATGCAGATTTTATTACAATTTTTTTGGTTGTGCCAAATGGCATGTGGGTTCTTAGTTTCCCAACCAAGGATTCAACCTGCACCCCCTGTGGTTAAAGAATGGAATCTTAACCATTGGACCTTCAGGATAGTCCCAGATTCTATTTTTAAATCAAGGGACAAAATGGCCATTACAACAGGTGGGCCTTATTAGGGGTTAAGAGGAGAGTCTGTTGCTGTGTTGGTTGAATCGTTTCTAGCAATGGATATTTGTGTCTCTATATAACTAAATGTTAAAAGTGAAGAAAATTCTCACTACGTCAAATATAACAGACCTTCTTACTATGGTGCACCAGGTCCCACGAGATCCTTTCAGCACCTGTTTCTCGGAACTCAACTTCAGCCACCCTCTTGCCCCCAACCTTGATGTCCCCAAGGCATGGAAGCCTGATCTCATGTGTGTTGACAGATAGTGTTTATTGATAGAAAGCTGTTCCCTCACAGTTTTTGCCTGGCTTATTTCTTCTCAACATTAAGGTTTCTAATTAAACATAAAAATAAATAAAAAAAAAGAAAACCTCTGAAAGTCTTCTTTGTCCCTGTCCACCTCAGTCACTCTCCCTTTATCCTGCTTTGTTTTTCTCACAGCCATTGCCTCTTTGTATGTAAAGTTATTATTCATTTCACCATATGTAAATCATCGGACTTTCCCTTCCTTACCCTCAGCAGTAGATGTAAAAGGCCTTGAAAAAAGGGACCATTGTTGATGTTCACCTGTTTGTCCACCACTGGTGACTGGCATATAGTTTGCACTCCATGCATAAATATTTGTTGGATGGATAAATAGCTGAAGCACTACTTTACTTATTGCTGCCTAACAAACTACCCCAAAATGAAGTAGCTGAAATCAAACCCCTTGAATTCTTTGTCTGGCTTGGTGGGTGGTCAGACAATTCTGCTGTTCTCTCTGGGTGGTCTGGGCAGGCTCCCTTGTGATGGCCAGGGTGCCTGAGTTTCTTTCTGTACACATTCTTTCATCTCATATTCTTTTTTTTTTCCTTTCATCTCATATTCTTTAATTTTGTCAGGCACAGTGATCTCAGGGCTTCAAAGAGTGAAAGCAGAAGCTGTAAGGCCTTTTAAAGGCAGACTAGAACATGTGCAAAGTCACATTTGCCAGATTCTACTGGTGAAGAAAGTTAAGACTTGCCCAAATTCAACTGAGTAACTAAATAGACTCGGCCTCATGACAGGGGAGACAATGGAGCGTGGGCACAAGGTATGTGACTCATTCAGTTCAGTTCAGTTCAGTTCAGTCGCTTAGTTGTGTCCGACTATTTGTGACCCCATGGACTGCAGCACGCCAGGCCTCCCTGTCCATCACCAACTCCCAGAGTTTATTCAAACTCATGTCCATTGAATCGATGATGCCATCCTACCATCTCATCCTCTGTCGTCCCCTTCTTCTCCTGCCTTCAATCTTTCCCAGCATCAGGGTCTTTTCAAATGAGTCAGCTCTTCGTATCAAGTGGCCAAAGTACTGGAGCTTCAGCTTCAACATCAATCCTTCCAATGAACACTCAGGACTGATCTCCTTTAGGATGGACTAGTTGGATCTCTTTGCAGTCCAAGGGACTCTCAAGAGTCTTCTCCAACACCACAGTTCAAAAGCATCAATTCTTCGGAACTCAGCTTACTTTATAGTCCAGCTCTCACATCCATACATGACTACTGGAAAAACTATAACCTTGACTAGATGGACCTTTGTTGGCAAAGTAATGTCTTTGTTTTTTAACATGCTGTCTAGGTTGGTCATAACTTTTCTTCCAAGGAGTAAGCATCTTTTTATTTCATGGCTGCAGTCACCATCTACAGTGATTTTGGAGTCCCCCAAAATGAAGTCTGCCACTGTTTCACTGTCTCTCCATCTATTTACCATGAAGTGAAAGAGTCGGACATGACTGAGCGACTGAACTGAACTGAACTGAACTGACGGGACCGGATGCCATGATCTTAGTTTTCTGAATGTTGAGCTTTAGGCCAACTTTTTCACTCTCCTGTTTCACTTTCACCATTAGGCTTTTTAGTTAATCTTCACTTTCTGCCATAAGGGTGGTGTCATCTGCATATCTGAGGTTATTGATATTTCCCCCAGCAACCTTGACTCCAGTTTGTGCTTCTTCCAGCCCAACGTTTCTCATGATGTACTCTGCATATAAGTTAAATAAGCATGGTGACAATATACAGACTTGACGTACTCCTTTTCCTATTTGGAACCAGTCTGTTGTTCCATGTCCAGTTCTAACTGTTGCTTCCTGACCTGCATACAGGTTTCCCAAAAGGCAGGTCAGGTGGTCTGGTATTCCCATCTCTTATAGAATTTTCCACAGTTTGTGGTGATCCACACAATCAAAAAGCTGGCTTAAAGCTCAACATTCAGAAAATGAAGATCATGGCATCTGGTCCCATCACTTCATGGCCAAAAGATGGGGAAACAGTGGAAACAGTGTCAGACTTTATTTTGGGGGGCTCCAAAATCACTGCAGATGGTGACTGCAGCCATGAAATTAAAAGACACTTACTCCTTGGAAGAAAAGTTATGACCAACCTAGATAGCATATTTAAAAGTAGAGACATTACTTTGCCAACAAAGGTCCGTCTAGTCAAGG
>SJYT01081933.1:18956-38141 GCA_006410635.1 Cephalophus harveyi
GGAAGGGTTTTGCTTGTTAGGTTTCTGAGCCCTGAGTCTCACCGGGTGCTAAGACCTCGTGTGGCTGATTTTAGTAACATGTTACCTCGAGGTTCTGGGGTCCCGTGGAGCTGCTTGTGAATTTTGTTTCCAAAGGGCCTAGGCCTGTGGGAGTGGATAGTGCAGCTGTCTGATCTGTTTTGCATGGCTTACAATTTACTAAAGTGCCAATATCAGCTGCGTGAAGTTTAGCTTCGGTTGCGTTCCAAGTCGCTACAGTCGTATCCGAATCTTTACGATCTCCTGGACTGTAGCCTGCCAGACGCCTCTGTCCATGGGATTCTCCAGGCAAGAATTCTGGAGTGGTTTGCCATTCCCTTCTCTAGGGCATCTTACCGACCCAGGGATCAAATCCGAATCTCGTAGGTCAAGTGTGCCCATTTATTTGGTCTTTCCAATAGCAATGACTAGTAAGCATGTTAACTTTTGAAAGAAGTGGAGTACCTGTGTTTCTCTTGTTTAGTTACTGAGACAGTTTCCAAGTTGACCAAATAGCTAACTCTGTTCTCTTAGTTAAAATCGTTTAAATTACATGAAACTAAATAAACACCTCTTATCATAGTGAGTTATCTGTAAGTTTCTCTTTTTGCACCATTCCAGCCTTGTGAAGAGGGAGCACACCCTTTTAATTAAGAGCTTCGTCAAAAACTTGTAATTATCCATTAATAGGTTTGTTAAACTAAGTCCTCTGCCACTTGAGGATCTCGAGCTGTGTAACAGATATCAAGGATTCCTGCTTGACACTGCATTTTAATATCTTTTTCAATTAGTTCCTCTTACAGGGAACTCTTTTGAAGCTCAAATTTAGTTAGGACTGAAATTTTACTTCTCTTTTTATAAACAATTGTAATATAGCAACATATGCAGTCTGGAAGAATTTTGAGGAAAGTACGTTTAAAAATTGGAAATACCTATGTTACAATGCTAATCCTTAAATATTGAGACAAATGAAACTGATCACAAACATTCTTTCTTTGCCCTAAGCAAGCCATACTATAACAGAATACTTTTTAGGAAGATTTCCCAAAAGTCTCCATAAAACATGCATGTTCACCTTTCCTGGACTTCAAACATGAAATCGATATCCTTAAAAATGAGATTATGCCAAGAGGCTTCTCTACCAGACGTCTCTTTTATTCCCGTATTCCCACAGTACCTACCTTCCCCATGATATGCTTATTATTTGTCTTAAAAACATTTAACAACAACAACAAAAAAGAATAGGCTATCTTCTCAAGTATGTAAAATCTTGACTCAGAACTCAAAAAGTATTTAAAACTTATTTGGTATCTTTAAAAAGAAGGAATCTTAAAATAATAAAATATCGTAGGAGAGCACTTGTGTTTTGTGAAGAGATTTGTTATTATTTAATTTTGCTGATTTACAATATTGCATTTTCTTTTACCTATTTCCTGGGAGTGGGAAGTAGTATTTCTGAGAACTATAGCAAATACCAGTGTAATTCTGATAAAATAAAGAGTGATTTTTAATGATAGTTGGGAAAGTGTTTTAATTTTTTTTCCTGGACCACATGTCATACAGAAGTTTATGATGAATTGGAACTGAAATATCCAATGGTTGATGTCATTTTGGGGAAATTGTAACTTTAGTTTTGTTTTTTTTTTAATTAGGGGATTGTTTGACTTTATAACTTTTTTGCAGTTGCACTGTGCCTTAGCAGACCTTTGGTGCTGAAGACCAATAACTTACAACTGCAATTCTTCTGACACCCACTCCACAAACAGACTTCAGGTCTTTCTCAAGGTAAATTGCTGTTTTTGTTACAGTATTTGTGTGTGTCAGTTAATTAAAGTGTTTAATTATTTAATGTGATGCTATATTTGGTTCCTAGCTTTACTTTTTATGTGTCACTAACAAAGTTTCTGAGTGATGTTTGCCAAACTCCATGTTTCCCATAGGCCTTTTAGTGTATATTGCAAGATTTTGTGGTTTGGTGATTTTTTTTTTTTTTTTGCGCGCGGGCCGGGAGCGGGGAGGCGGCGTGAGGGCGGCGGCGCTGCCGCCGGCCGGGTCCTGGGGCCGCGGAGCGCGCCCGGCGCACTCGCCCCGCGGCCGCTCTCGCCCGGCGCCACCCTCGCTCCCGGACCCGCGAGGCGCCTGCCGCTCGCGGCCGCGGGGACCCGGACGCGCGAGGGGAAGGGCCGCCCGCGCGTCGCCCCAGCCCGGATCCCGGCCCCGCGTGGCCCCCGCGCGCCGCCCTTACGGGGCTACCGCGAGGAGCCACGGAGGCCGAGGACGCCCGCAGCCCGAGGGAATCGCAGGGACNCCTCGCTCCCGGACCCGCGAGGCGCCTGCCGCTCGCGGCCGCGGGGACCCGGACGCGCGAGGGGAAGGGCCGCCCGCGCGTCGCCCCAGCCCGGATCCCGGCCCCGCGTGGCCCCCGCGCGCCGCCCTTACGGGGCTACCGCGAGGAGCCACGGAGGCCGAGGACGCCCGCAGCCCGAGGGAATCGCAGGGACCCGGCGGTCCTCGCCCAGACACCCGCCCCCGGAGACTTGGAACGCGGACTCCAGAGGCGGCGCGCACGGTCAGGACAAATTTCTCGTGGTTTAAAGGGGTCCTGAGACTGACTCTCACAGTAGCTTTTCCTCTCTTGTTTAAATAACTCTGCTTAGACGAAGAGGAGGGGCTTCCCTGGTGGCTCAGACGGTAAAGCGTTCTGCCTGCAATGCGGGAGACCTGGGTTCTATTCCTGGGTCGGGGAGATCCCCTGGAGAAGGAAATGGCAATCCACTCCAGCACTCTTGCCTGGAAAATCCCGTGGACAGAGGAGCCTGATAGGCCCCAGTCCATAGTGTCGCAAAGACTCGAACACGACTGAGCGACTTCACTTTCAGACCAAGAGGAAATGGTTCCTTGAAGTATTTTGGGTTGAAAACATTGTCCTGAAAGTTTTTGTCGAGGTTGTGTATGTATATTTGTTAACTTTCTATGTAATTAGAAACCCTTAAGATATTAAAGGCACATTACAGGATCACTGTGGCGCTTGGGCATCTTGTTAGCAAGTTAGGCCTTCTTTTTCCTGGTGTGGGATCAAAGCCAGTCCCTCACGGAAGGGTTTTGCTTGTTAGGTTTCTGAGCCCTGAGTCTCACCGGGTGCTAAGACCTCGTGTGGCTGATTTTAGTAACATGTTACCTCGAGGTTCTGGGGTCCCGTGGAGCTGCTTGTGAATTTTGTTTCCAAAGGGCCTAGGCCTGTGGGAGTGGATAGTGCAGCTGTCTGATCTGTTTTGCATGGCTTACAATTTACTAAAGTGCCAATATCAGCTGCGTGAAGTTTAGCTTCGGTTGCGTTCCAAGTCGCTACAGTCGTATCCGAATCTTTACGATCTCCTGGACTGTAGCCTGCCAGACGCCTCTGTCCATGGGATTCTCCAGGCAAGAATTCTGGAGTGGTTTGCCATTCCCTTCTCTAGGGCATCTTACCGACCCAGGGATCAAATCCGAATCTCGTAGGTCAAGTGTGCCCATTTATTTGGTCTTTCCAATAGCAATGACTAGTAAGCATGTTAACTTTTGAAAGAAGTGGAGTACCTGTGTTTCTCTTGTTTAGTTACTGAGACAGTTTCCAAGTTGACCAAATAGCTAACTCTGTTCTCTTAGTTAAAAAAAAAAAAAAAAGAAAAAGTAAATGAAAAGCTTAGTAGCTTTCAGTATCTCCTGGTTAAGTGGCTTGGCTGTTCTCAGCAGGACAGTTCTGCTGCTGCCCTCTCTTGGGGTCTCATATGGTTATAATCAGATGGCAGCTGGGGCTGGAGGCATCTGAGGGCAGCCAGCAGGTTATAATGACAGTGTGTCCCTTTTTCTCTCTAAGTAGCCCACGGGCCTTTTCTTTCCATCCTGTGTTTCCCTGTGTTACCCCTGACAGTGTAGCCACATTTCTTACTCAGAGTAATCAAGAAGCTACAGAAATGGGAACTGGCAGGCATTCTTAAGCCTTAGACCTGGATCTGCACACAGCATAACTTTCCTCACCTCAATCAGCTAAGCAATTACAGGGCCAGCCCCAACTCCAGAGAGGAGAAATCATCACCATCTTTTGATGGGGAAAATAGCAAAGTATCTGTGACTGTCTTTAATCCACCACAGTATTCTTCACTAATAGTTTTTTAGAGGAATATTATAAGATTTTAGAACCAGAAAACTCTTAGGAATTATTTCATCTAACATCATCAATTTACATGAAAGGGTACAGGAGCAAAATATCACAATAAAAGACCTGGAGCTGTAACCCTTTCTTATTGTTTTTAATTTCTCAGAACCCATGGGAATCTGCTGGGATATGGTTTCTGACTAGCTTGTTAGAAACATGCCTGCATTTTCCAAAACCCACTAAGACTTGAGAAGTATTTTACATCATGACAGAACAAGATATTTCTGGATATCAAGGAAGATTATTTTCAAATAATTATTTTGCCTTGTTTAAAAACACACACATAAACACAGAGAGAAAGAATTTTATAAGAGAGTGAATCTAAAATAAATCTTTTATTCCTAAGGAATATGTGACACCTTCATGGTCCAATACCAAGTTCATTGTGCCTTAGGTAATGTTTGACCCTTCACTTCATCTCACCCCAAAAAATGTCTTTAAAAGACATTTTTGTAAATAATGTCTAAATATACTCTTACTCTGTACATATGTACTTCGTAAACAATAAATTAGGATGAAGAACCTGTTTTTATTACCAAAAGTTACTTTTCTAATGAAAACAATCAGGATGATACTTTTTTGTGTGCCTGAAATTAAAAATACATGTACTGAAATAGCTCACTGTATATACAAATTAACAGGAAAAAATTCTGTTGGTTTAAGTGAGGCACATAATGAAATGTTTTCAGACCTTCCTGACCTTTGGTATATCTATGGATCTCAGTTTAGCTCTCTCTGCCCACCCATCTTTCTTAAACTGGTGTAATCATCTTGTAACTTTTACATCAATTACGCCAATTTTAAAACACCAGTGGAATTCTACTCTTTCTCTGTGTTTTCTCTTTTGCTCCCTTCTTTCACTCCTAGGTGTTTTAATTCTGATAGCAGTTCTTCCCTTTCTGCTTAGACTTCTCTTCCTTATTTATAAATGTTTGCTGTATTCCATTTGTTTCTCAAAAAACCAAAATATATTTGTTACCTTTTTATTTTTGGAGCTCTTAATTGTCCATTTTTCTATTCGGGTTTTTCCTTTTCTTATTAGTTTGTTAATCTATTCATGAGGAAAAAAATACATTAACTGAAATAATAGTAGTTGCTTACTTTTCCTAGTATTTTTCTTCATTCTTACAAGTAAATAGTTCTTATGAATTCAGATCTCTGCTGTTAATAATTAGTGTTTCTTTTTTATGTGTTATACCATAAATAGAATGGTATGATTTTCAGCTAATAAATGAAGCTGTAATGCCGGTGCCTTCAGAGAACTATGTAAATCTGCATATTTTGTAAAACAAAATAGATGTAAGGACATCTCACTGATGTTGTAGAGAAAGGCTTAGGCAACCTGACTCTATGACCCCATGGACTGTAGCTTCTCTGTCCTAGAATTCTCCAGGCAAGAGTACTTGAGTGGGTCGCTTTTCCTTCTCCAGAGGATCTTCTAACCCAGGGACTGAACACAGATCTCCTGCATTGCAGGCAGATTCTTTACCATCTGAGCCAGCAGGGAAGCCCCCATGTAAAACTGCACATTGTGCAAAACAAGCTAGATGTAAAGAAATCTACTGATGTTACAGAGAAAGGCTTAGGCAACCTATTTGAGAAATGCTAGGTCTCAGATCTTATGTTCCTTTTCCACTTGAGTTCCTGTTTGCAGCACCTCTATGATGGCAGTTTAATGGTCCTGTGACTTTTCAGACAGTTATAGTCCTGGGTCTGATCCCTTTGTGAAAATGGAAATGTAAATAGTCTTCAGTTCAGTTCAGTCACTCAGTCGTGTCCGACTGTTTACAACCCCATGAATCGCAGCACGCCAGGCCTCCCTGTCCATCACCAACGCCTGGAGTTCACTCAGACTCACGTCCATCGAGTTAAACCAATGCTTCATGATTACTTAGGAACTACTATACTTTACCTAGCTCATAAGAATGTAATGAGCCCATGGTTGGGAAAGCACTTTATAAATTAAAGGCCATCATTCATGTCATTTTCAATTCCTTTGTTTACAAGATGTGAAAAATTCTATTTAATAATTTCTAAAGTTTCTACCAGTTTACACTATGTGAAATTCTCTAAAATGTTACTAAGGCAACCCAGCACACATTCATTTGAACTTAGTAATTGGATGGTAAATTTGAGTGCGCCAGAACACCTTCTCTGAGAGTTAGAATCCCCATTATCTATGTGGAATATAATTATCTACCCCAAAGCTCCATGGCAAGCTTTGCCTAAACAAAGGACATTTTGTGACAAGAATGGTTGGCCTTCTCAATTTCAGCCTCTTCATTATGCAGTGGACATGATAGTAAGACTCTGTTTTCTCCAAATAACTTGTTATCTGTCAGTATTAAGACCTTACGGCTCACCAGGTGGCCCTGGTGTTAAAGAACTGCCTGCCAGTGCAGGAGACATAGTAGACAAGGGTTGGATCCCTGGGTCTGGAAGATCCCCTGAAGGAGGTCATGTCAAACCACTCCAGTATTCTTACCTGGAGAATCCTATTGACAGAAAAGGCTGGTAGGCTGTACTCCATAGGAACGCAAAGAGTCGGACATGGCTGGAACAACTTAGAACATAACACACGATCAGTTCAGTTCAGTTGCTCATTCTTGTCCAACTTTTTGCGACTCCAGGGACAGCAGCATGCCAGGATTCCCTGTTCATCACCAACTCCTGGAGCTCGCTCAAACTCACATTCATTGAGTCAGTGATGCCATCCAACCATCTCATCCTCTGTCATCCCCTTCTCCTCCTTCCTTCAGTCTTTCCCAGCGTCAGGGTCTTTTCAAATGAGTCAGTTCTTTGCATCAGGTGGCAAAAGTATTGGAGTTTCAGCTTCAGCATCACTCCTTCCAATGAACACTCAGGACTGATTTCCTTGAGGATTGACTGGTTGGATCTCCTTGCAGCCCAAGGGACTCTCAAGAGTCCTCCAACACCACAGTTCAAAAGTATCAATTCTTTGGTGCTCAGGTTTTTTATAGTTCAACTCTCACATCCATACGTGACTACTGGAAAAACCATACTGTTGACTAGATAGACCTTTGTTGACAAAATAATGTCTCTGCTTTTTAACATGCTATCTAGGTTGGTCATATCTTTTCTTTCAAGAAGCAAGCATCTTTTAATTTTATGGCTGCAGTCACCATCTGCAGTGATTTTGGAGCCCTAGAAAATAAATTCTCTTACTCTTTCCATTGTTTCTCCATCTATTGGCCATGGAGTAATGGGACCAAATGCCATGATCTTAATTTTCTGAATATTGAGTTTTAAGTCAGCTTTTTCACTCTCCTCTTTCACTTTCTTTAAGACACTCTTTAGTTCCTCTTCACTTTCTGCTGTAAGGGTGGTGTCATCTGCCTATCTGAGGTTATTGATATTTTTCCTGGAAATCTTGATTCCAGCTTGTTTGTGCTTCATCTACCCTGGCATTTCACATGATGTACACTGCATATAACTTAAATAATCAGAGTGACAATATACAGTCTTGACGTACTCTTTTTCCTATTTGGAACCAGTCTATTGTTCTAGGTCTGGTACTAACTGTGGCTTCTTGACTTGCATACAGGTTTTTTAGGAGGCAGATAAGGTGGTTTGCTATTCCCATCTCTTCAAGAATTTTCCACAGTTTGTTGTGATCTCACAGTCAAAGGCTTTGGTGTAATCAATAAAGCAGTAGTAGATGTTTTTCTGGAACTCTCTTGCTTTTTCTGTGATCCATTGGATGTTGTCAATTTGATCTCTGGTTCCTCTCCCTTTTCTAAATCCAGCTTGAACATCTGGAAGTTCATCATTCACGTACTGCTGNAGTCAAAGGCTTTGGTGTAATCAATAAAGCAGTAGTAGATGTTTTTCTGGAACTCTCTTGCTTTTTCTGTGATCCATTGGATGTTGTCAATTTGATCTCTGGTTCCTCTCCCTTTTCTAAATCCAGCTTGAACATCTGGAAGTTCATCATTCACGTACTGCTGAAGCCTGGCTTGGAGAATTTTGAGCATTACTTTACTAGCATGTAAGATGAGTGCAATTGTGCGGTAGTTTGAACATTCTTTGGGCTTCTCTGGTGGCTCAGATAGTAAAGAGTCTGCCTGAAACTCTGGAGGCCTGAGTTCAATGCCTGGGTCAGTATGATCCCCTGGAGAAGGAAATGGCAACCCACTCTGGTATTCTCACCTGGAAAATTCCGTGGATGGAGCAGCCTGGCAGGCTACAGTCCATGGGGTTGCAAAGAGTTGGAAACGACTGAGCAACTCACTTACTTATTTGAGCATTCTTTGGCATTGCCCCTCTTTGGGACTGGAATGAAAGCTGACCTTTTCCAGTCCTGTAGCCACTGCAGAGTTTTCCAAATTTTCTGGCATATTGAGTGCAGCACATTCACAGCATCAGCTTTTAGGATTTGAAATAGCTCAACTGGAATTCCATCACCTCCATTAGCTTTCTTTGTAATGATGTTTCCTAAGGCCCACTTGACTTATCCCAGGATGTCTGGCTTGAGGTAAGTGATAACACCATTGTGGTTGTCTGTGTCATGAAGATCTTTTTTGTTTAGTAGTTCTGTGTATTTTTGCCACCTCTTCTTACTATCTTCTGCTTCTCTTTGGTCCATACCATTTTTGTCCTTTGTTGAGCCTATCTTTGCATGAAATGTTCCCTTGGTATCTCTAATTTCCTTGAAGAGATCTCTAGTCTTTCCCATTCTTTGTTTTCCTCTATTCCTTTGCAGTGATCACTGAAAAAGTCTTTCTTATCTCCCCTTCTTATTCTTTGGAATGCTGCCTTCAGATGGGTATATCTTTCCTTTTCTCCTCTGCCTTTTGCATCTTTTCTTTTCCCAGCTGTTTGTAAAACCTCCTCAGACAACCGCTTTGCCTTTTTGCATTTCTTTTTCTTGTTGATTGTCTTGATCACTGCCTCCTGTACAATGTCATGAACCTCCATCCATAGTTCTCAGACACTATCAGATCTAATCCCTTGAATCTATTTGTCATTTGCACTGTATAATTGTAAGGGATTTGATTTAGATCATACCTGAATGGTTTAGTGGTTTTCTCTACATTCTTCAATTTAAGTCTGAATTTGGCAATAAGGAGTTCATGATCTGAGCCACAGTCTGCTCCCGATCTTGTTTTTGCTGACTGTATAGAACTATGCCATCTTTGGCTACATAGAATCTATGCAAAGCATAGAATCTGCAAACCATATTCTATGCAAACCATTGCATATTCTATGCAAACCATAGAGTCTGGTTTGGGTTTGGGTATTGACTGTCTGGTGATGTCCATATGTAGAGTCTTCTTTTGTGTTGTTGAAAGAGGGTGTGTTTGCTATGACCAGTGCAGTCTCTTGGCAAAACTCTGTTAACCTTTGCCCTGCTTCATTTTGTACTCCAAGGCCAAATTTGCCTGTTACTCGAGGTATCTCTTGACTTCCTACTTTTACATTCCTGTCCCCTGTGATGAAAAGGACATCTGTTTTGAGTATTAGTTCTAGAAGGTCTTGCAGGTCTTCATAGAACCATTCAATTTTGGCTTCTTCAGCATTACTGGTTGAGACATAGATGTGGATTACTGAATCGTTTGCCTTGGAAACGACAGAGATCATTCTGTCATTTTTAAAACTGCATCCAAGTAATGCATTTCAGACTCTTCTGTTGACTGGGATGGCTACTCCATTTCTTCTAAGGGATTCTTGCCCACAGTAGTAGACGTAATGATCATCTGAGTTAAATTCACCCATTCCAGTCCATTTTAGTTCATTGATTCCTAAAATGTCGATGTTCACTCTTGGCATCTCCTGTGACCACTTCTAATTTACCTCAATTCATGGACCTAACTAACATTCCAGGTTCCTATGCAATACTGCTTTTTACAGCATCAGACTTTACTTCCGTCACCAGTCACATCCACAACTGGGCATTGTTTTCACTGTGGCTCCGTCATTCATTCTTTATGGCACACTATTTGAACTTTAAAATATTTGAAGATATTTATATAATTACTTTCTGTCATCTGTTGTAAGAAATTCCAAAAGCTTCTGGTAAACATAACCTTACCCACCTCTCACCCTTAACAAAATAGGACACATTTCTGCTTGTATCCTTGTAGACTACAACTATTTTCTTCTTTCACATTGTCATACTGAAAAACTTTTCTTAACTCTTTAAAAAAAAGTTTACCTTGTCAGATTCATAACTGGAAATGTTTGAAAGGACTTGAGATTTTGAGTGAGAGAAACTTACTGTTCTGAACTCAGATCCATTTACCCAACCCACAGCAAAGCCTATCTACTGACCTTGGGTTGTGGTAAAAGAAAGTACAGCACTTACTGCAGGGCACGAAGCAAGGAGAATGAAAATGCTGAGAAGACTCGACCTCCCTGATGGCTTTCAGACCACAGTTTTTAAAGCCAACGGTATAGGTGATGGTTGTAGGGTTTCTGATTAGCTCGTGGACATTCTTCTTATTTGTTAGTCATGAGATAACAATCATGAGGTTTGGGGAATCTTAATCATCAATCTGCTGGTTCAAACCAGTCGAAGATCTATGTGTTTGTGGTCATTGGGTATTCAACATCCTCCAGCAGTGGGAGTCTTCGTTTCTGAAGAACCACTCCAAGATGCGTATTAGATTGTTAGCTATATCCCTTTCAGGAGGAGGTAGGAGTCCTGTGACTGTTGTTTAAGCTGTTATTACCTGCTTTCCTTTGTTCTTGAATTTTCTATTTCTCTAATCATTGCCTGTTTGAGTCTGCTCTTTGGAACTCTGGGGGAGCCTCAGAGACTAAAGAATTGGGGAGACAGTGGATTGTAGTCACTTGACTGCAAGAGATTAATAGCTGTGAAGATGGGAAGAAGTAGCCAGGTTTGAGATATATGGGAGAGATAGTGCCTAGGGGATCTGCTTAATGATTGTATGTTGCGAAGAATTAAGTAGTAAAACTGGTTAATCAGGGATAAATCCCAGGGATTTTTGCTGGCAGGGTCTAGAAATGCATTAATTTGGCAGAAAAACCCAGAGAAGAGTTTTGTCCTGCAATGGATGTGAGACAGAAAGTGTTTGTTTGTTTCCATCTTCATGACTTCATCACATGGGCGTTTCTTAAATTCTGTGCCTTAGTTTCCTCGTGAATGACATGAGAATTATAATACCTAACTCATCACTTGCCCTAAGGATTGAAGAAGGTGCTGCACTAAAATTATTTAGAACAGTGCTTGACACATGGTGAGCTCTATCAGAGAAAAGAGAGCCAAAAAAAAGAAAAAAAAAAGTTCTGACATGTATAGTTTGAGATACCTGTTGGACCTCTGAGCATATGCTTGTGTATATTATAGGATGGTTGCAGTGAAGATGCAAAGTGATTCAATGTGAGATATATGTTGGAGGTAGGTCTGAACAGATGTAGCAATAGAGGGTCATGGTTGATTGTAGGGACTACAAAGACAGACTGGGTTTGCATCCACTTACTAGCTATGAGCATGTACTATAACCTGAGTGCCTCAGTTTCCTCATGTTTGAAAAGAGAACTTTAATGGAAACTATCTCCTAGTTTTGTTCTAAGGATTAAAAATCTAATATATCAAATATATGTATGTGCCAGGTATTAAGGGTGAAGGATTGAGTCATATTTCACATGTTGAAATGGATTTTCAACATACAGGTGAAGATACGTTGAGTAAATGAGCTCAGAAATCAGAAAGACCCAGTGTTCATGATATCAACTGGTCGTTTGTCAGCATACTTGAAGGAAAGTTAAAACTCCCCTCCAGGTCCTCTCCACCATTCTATGTAAAACAAAGAACTCTCTCATCCGAAGCAAAAAATGGACATTAACGTTGATCACACGCAGCTCTCAGTTGGTCCCAGCCTCTGTCAGGAAGCAACAGTTAGAACTGGACATGGAACAACAGACTGGTTCCAAATAGGAAAAGGAGTCCGTCAAGGCTGTATATTGTCACCCTGCTTATTTAACTTATATGCAGGGTACATCATGAGAAACTCTGGACTGGAAGAAACACAAGCTGGAATCAAGATTGCCGGGAGAAATATCAATAACCTCAGATATGCAGATGACACCACCCTTATGGCAGAAAGTGAAGAGGAGCTCAAAAGCCTCTTGATGAAAGTGAAAGAGGAGAGCGAAAAAGTTGGCTTAAAGCTCAACATTCAGAAAACGAAGATCATCTGGTCCCATCACTTCATGGGAAATAGATGGGGAAACAGTGGAAACAGTGCCAGACTTTATTTTTTTAGGCTCCAAAATCACTGCTGATGGTGACTGCAGCCATGAAATTAGAAGACGCTTACTGATGCTGGGAGGGATTGGGGGCAGGAGGAGAAGGGGACGACCGAGGATGAGATGGCTGGATGGCATCACGGACTCGATGGATGTGAGTCTGAGTGAACTCCGAGAGATGGTGATGAACAGGGAGGCCTGGCGTGCTGCGATTCATGGGGTCACAAAGAGTCGGACACGACTGAGCAACTGAACTGAACTGAACTGAACTCCGAACAACCTTGGAGAAGAACAGGCCCCCTCAAGACAGTAGATTTCCACAGACATGCCTAGATATACTTACTCTTTTCTTGGGTGAGTGCTGCAGCTCACTAATCTGACTGCTGCCCCTTCTCGCCTCGTTAAAGGTGATCTGTTCCTGTAAAGTGCTGGTCTCGTTCTTTTTCCGAACCTCACCTTCTCTAACTCCTTTACCCTACAGTACTGGCACTTAAAGCTCTAGGGTGGGATGAAATCTCACACATTTACTCTAAGGATCGAAGAACGAACGTGTGGTGTTTGTGTGTGTGTACTCAGTCGTGTCCAACTCTTCGCCATCCCATGGCCTGTAGCCTGCCTGGCTCCTCTATCCATGGCATTTCCCAGGCAAGAATACTGGAGTGGGTTGCCGTTTTTCTCTTCCAGGGGATCTTCCAGTCCAGGGCTTGAACCTGTGTTTTCTGCATTGGCAGGCAGATTCTTTACCACAGAGCCAACTGGGAAGCAATGGTGTGAACTGATTACTATTAAAGGGAAAATGATACAGCAAAGTAGAAGAAGAATGAGGTCAGAAGCACTTCACAATTAAGGTCATTGCTCAGGTGTTCTCAGATGACACAGAAGTAGCAGGGAGTCAGAAATAATTGTATACCTCACTAATTTTTAGGGCAAACCTTTAATTCCTAAATTAACTCATGGAACAATCTCGTTTGAAGTTCAATACCACAAACTGTCCTTCTTTTAATATTTCATTTAATGCCTTCAAATTAGATGTAGGTTTCTGTGGCTTATATAAAGTGCTGCATTTTTCTTTTTTTCGGTATGTCTCTGCCCCTGTCATGGTATAATGCAATCAAAAGTGATCATTTTAAATACCCTGTTGAATTAATCATTTAATATGGTGACTAGCATATCATTTTCCTAGCACCACATGGTAGACTAGCCATTGGGGCCCTGAATCGTTTTGTTCTAAGGAAGACATTTAAGTGGAGAGCTAGCTTTGCTGCCTACCCCACTTGCCACCTCCAGGTACTGACTTTGAAAAACTGATCAGAGGTCGACGGTCAGGGGTCAAGATACACCTTGATTATGCATGTAGAATTCAGAAATTGTCTGTTTCCTCCTCCAAAAGCCTAGATGGAAAGAATGAATTTGGGATTTGAGCAGATCAATGCCGAAATTTTGGATACTCTCTAGAGCAAAACCTTTGCCAGTTTCATAACCTTCTGAGCCATAGTCTTGTCATATATAAAATGGACATGATGACATCTACCTCATAATACCCGAAGGTGCTGAATGAGGCATGTTGTCACGTGATTGTTTTATTATCTGTCCTGCAACATGTGCTGCATCTCAGGTGTTTTGGATGTTTACAAATTCCTGTTTAACTGTGTGCACCAACTACAGATACACTCTTCATCAATTAATTGTGTGCTCAAAAAATTCAACCTATTTTGAAAAGGAGGTTTATAGCTAAGTAGTGAGTGTATGGCACCCCACTCCAGTACTCTTGCCTGGAAAATCCCATGGATGAAGGAGTCTGGTAGGCTGCAGTCCATGGGGTCGCTAAGAGTCGGACACGACTGGGCGACTTTACTTTCACTCTTCACTTTCATTCATTGGAGAGGGAAATGGGAACCCACTCCAGTGTTCTTGCCTGGAGAATCCCAGGGACGGGGGAGCCTGGTGGGCTGCCGTTTCTGGGGTCGCACAGAGTCGGACACGACTGAAGCGACTTAGCAGCAGTAGCAGCAGCAGTGAGTGTATATATATTTTTGGCTATATGATCACAGAGTTATAGAAATGTACTGTTGACTTTTACTGACATAAATTACCTTCCTTATTATTTCTAAATGGTTCTGCAAGTGTAATAGGTGGAGATTTTTTTTTTTTTTTAATCTTTGTAGGTTTTTTTTTTGAAAAACAAACAGATTTAGCATGTTCTTAGTCAGGGGCTGTCACGGTCTCATTATTTCCTGGCCCCCAGAGGAGAGCTGTGCTAATTAAGTACATTTAATGAGGAAAATTAATGTTTCTTTGGCTATGTTCTCCTTAAGCGATAACTGTTTCTTTACTTATTAGTGCTTGTTGTAATTATTAACCGTGAACTATACATTCCAGGAAGGGAAACTTTTCTTCTCTGCTCCTGCCCCGCCCCAAGACTGAAATTACCAGGTAGAAATTTCCATAAAATTACAAGCAGTCAATTAGCTCTTGAGAATAAAGTTACCACTGAGCAGTTTCCTGTAGTGCTGGAGGTCAGAAAAGTTCAGCAGCTTTTGTGGAGCCAATGCTGATTTCCGTTTTCAAGCCAGGAGCTAAGCATATAAATCTTGTGCAGCACAGTGTACCTGTCTTTAGAAAGCTGTCAACAGTCATGCATATTTATTAGTTTTCCCTGGTTGAGAGTTTCATGTTTTCTTTGTCCTTCTGCTCTGTATCTTTGTATCTAGCAAACAACGTGTGTACACACACACACACACACACACATTCACTCACACTCCCTGTTACAAATATGCTGCATTTTTATGACATTTTATGGCATGATTATTTTTCCACCCTTAGCTCCATATCATTGCTTCATTAGTACTTTAAATAAACTGGATTTTTTGCTGTACGTGGCTGTTTACAAGTTATCATTTTGTCTCTGGAGGGTTTTTTGTTTTTTCCTCTCAATACATTGTATAACAGATTAATACTGCTGTCAATACATGTGAATTGACTTATTCTTTATTTGTGGATTTGTCAGAGCATGTATTTCTCTTCTGAATGTATACCCCTGATTGCCTGGTTTTTGTTTTTTCAGTGCAATATCCCAGTTTTGAAGTCTCACCCAATTTATTTGATCTCTGTGCCTTCATTTTTGGTCTATAAAATGGACTTTATGAATGAATTGAAGGGGGTGATTTGTGCATGGTACTTAGCCCGGAGCTTGGTTCGTCTCTTGGCACTGGCCGTGGCAGGTACCTCATGAAGAGATGGGGTCCTGATGTGTCTTCTTGAGTCTTGATGGGCTTTGTTATGGCTTTTGGTAACAGGAATGATTCTTTACCCAGCACAGGTAGTTTCATCTCATCTCTCATTGTGCTGTAACTCTGAACTCTGAGTTGACATGTAAATCTTCTGACTACCCTTGAGTCTGTGATGCTGGAAAGGTTAAGTGTAGCTTTCATGGTCTACTGTTTCAGCTGAGCCTGGGATTTTATTCATTTCCATCAAGACAATCCTGTTAGCATCCATCTTGGATCTTCCCGATTTTCCCTTCTACCAGCAGAACACCACAGAAAACCCTGCTCATGTTTCACATCACAGAAGAATTTCTTACCCAAGCTTTACATGAGTTCTTAACCCACAGAATCTTGAAATTTAAGAAAATGGTTGTTGTTGTATAAGCTACTATGTTTTAGGATAGCAGTAGATAACTGGAAAACTTATACACACACACACACACACACACACGCCATTTATTTATATATAAATAAGTGGCTTTTGTATGTGCGACATTACTAAAATCAGCTCCGAATAGCTGTGGCACTCATGTGAGTCTCTACTACCTGTGGCAAGTCCCCATAGATACTTCCCCTTTTGGAGTCAGTTTTGTGGCTGGACCAGCCCATGTGGTTCTTATACTGATTGGAAGATGCATGTCAGTAACAGCCTTCAGAGAGCTTTGAGAAAGCATCTGTTACTTACCAGTCCCAGAGAGCATACCCAGCACATGAAGAGCTACATAGTTAAGATTCAAGTAGATCGACAGGGAACGTAGACCTAGGGTTCTGCCTTGACTGGGGTCAAAGGTAGGGTGCCTAGGGTTTTGTGAATTCACTCTTTATTGGCAAATTTTAAATAAATATAAAATATAAGAGCAGAAATTAGGGCACAGCAATGGGAAAGGGGGTTCTCAAGCAGGTGTCTAAGTTACTCAGGGCTTTCTAAAATGGGAACTTCACAGGCTGGCTGGCCTGGCTCCGTATCTAGTTGTTTATTAGTAGCCATTTCATACACCGGCAATACACTCATTCAAGATGAAGGTGCTGGAGATGGACTCCTCAGGGTTATCAGACATGTTGCAAAAACGAAAACTTTCTGTCAGTCACTTTCACTATCCTCTTATCTGTGGTTTACTTTTAGATTTATACTTTTTCCTAAGCCACTGAGCACCAATAGTACTTGTAAATTCTAAGTAGAGTTGTGAAGTAATTGAAATTTAAATAAAATTATAATTAATTTAAAATGCAAACCTTTCTAAAGCCTGTGTCATATTAAGTACACAAGTTTAGAGTTATGCTTCCCTCATAGCTCTGTTGGTAAAGAATCCACCTGCAATGCAGAAGACCCCAGGTCGATCCCTGAGTTGGTAAGATCCACTGGAGAAGGGATAGGCTACCCACTCCAATAGTCTTGGCTTTCCCTTGTGGCTCAGCTGGTAAAGAATCCACCTGCAATGCGGGAGACCTGGGTTTGATCCCTGGGTTGGGAAGATCCTCTGGAGAAGCACTCCAGTATTTTGGTCTGGAGAATTCCATGGATTTTACAGTCCCTGGGGTCGCAAAGAGTCTGACAGGAGTGACTTTCACTCTCACTTTCACTTAGAATTATGCAAACTAGATTTGAATTTGAGTTCTTCCACATAAGCTCTGTTAACTTCTGGAACTTCTGCTCTCTTTGACTCATCTGTAAAATGGGGCTAATGGTGACTTACTACCTGGGATTATATATAAGAATTAAATGAGATAATCTTATAGTGTTAGCATAATGCTTGACACAAATCAGTGGTAATTTTTATATCATGTTATAGTAGGAAATACTGATGAGATATGTCATAAAAATAACTAATATTAGTAAGTGATAATTTATAATTATATCAAAAACATAGTCTTTTAATAACTCAGATGAGATCACTTAAAATTGAAGAATTTGAGTTCTATCCCTTATCTCTTCCTCTACTTCTGACAAGTTTGGGGAAAATCGGGAAATGAAGGGACCAAAAGATAACTGGGATAATTCAGCCATGAATAGTAAAATTCCAACTTCATTTTATCATCCATGTATAAATTAATAAGCAATGGGTGCTTGTAAAGATTGTAGTTAATTCTGATGAAATAAAAACAGTGCCAAAATCAGATAAAAGGAAATCAAATAAGACAGCTATGGAGCATAAAGGAGGGCAGGCATAATTTAACTCCTGCATGATGCAAATGCATGGATTTTTCACCTCAAATTTAACTGTGATATTCTGGAAAGGGAAAAAGATGTCCCAATCACTTCTTCCCCCTAAAAACAGACAAACATACAAGATCTGTGTCTTGATAAATAAAATTTAGGTTAGGCTAGGACAACTGGAAAAATGAATGAAGGAGAGGTTGGAGGAAAGATGCAGGAAAAGATGAAAGTTTAGTTGAACAGGCATAGAACATCAGGGAGGGTTCCTGTTCATAAATCAGCTGACATTAATCATACTCAATGCAGGGGAGGGCAAAAGCAGATAAAAAGGGATTATGGTACCTGGTTACTATGGGACCTCCATGCTGAAATTTCTGCCTATTTACAGTTTCAGATTAGTTCAGTTCAATCATATCCGACTCTTTACTGCTACTGCTACTGCTAGGTCACTTCAGTCATGTCCTACTCTGTGCTACCCCATGAATTGCAGCACGCCAGGCCTCCCTGTCCATCACCAACTCCCAGAGCATACCCAGACTCATGTCCATTGAGTCTGTGATGCCATCCAACCATCTCATCCTCCATCATCCCCTTCTTCTCCTGCCCTCAATCTTGCCCAGCATCAGGGTCTTTTCAAATGAGTCAACTCTTCACTTCAGGTGGTCAAAGTATTGGAGTTTCAGCTTAAGCATCAGACCTTCAAATGAATACCCAGGACTGATCTCTTTAGGATGAACTGGTTGGATCTCCTTGCAGTCCAAGGGACTCTCAAGAGTCTTCTCCAACACCACAGTTCAAAAGCATTAATTCTTCTGCACTCAGCTTTCTTTATAGTCCAACTCTCACATCCATACATAACTACTGGAGAAACCATAGCCTTGACTAGATGGACCTTTGTTGGCAAAGTAATGTCTCTGCTTTAGGTCATAACTTTCCTTCCAAAGAATAAACATCTTTTAATTTCATGGCTGCAGTCACCATCTGCAATGATTTTGGAGCCCAGAAAAATAAAGTCAACCACTGTTTCCACTATTTCCCCATCTACTTGCCATGAAGTGATGGGACCAGATGCCATGATCTTACTTTTCTAAATGTTGAGCTTTAAGCCAACTTTTTCAATCACCTCTTTCACTTTCATCAAGAGGCTCTTTAGTTCTTCTTCACTTTCTGCCATAAAGGTGGTGTCATCTGCCTACGTGAGGTTATTGTTATTTTTCCCGGCAATCTTGATTCTAGCTTGTGCTTCCTCCAGCCCAGCGTTTCTCATGATGTACTCTGCAAAGAAGTTAAATAAGCAGGGTGACAATATACAGCCTTGA
>SJYT01081933.1:38361-49479 GCA_006410635.1 Cephalophus harveyi
CATCACCTCCACTAGCTTTGTTTGTAGTGATGCTTCCTAAGGCTCCCTTGACTTCACATTCCAGGATGTCTGGCTCTAGGTGAGTGATCACACCATCATGATTAACTGGGTCATGAAGATCTTTTTTGTACAGTTCCTGTGTATTCTTGCCACCTCTTCTTAATATCTTCTGCTTCTGTTAGGTCCATACCATTTCTGTCCTTTATCCAACTCATCGTTGCATGAAATGTTCCCTTGGTATCTCTAATTTTCTTAAAGAGATTCTCTAATCTTTCCCATTCTGTTGTTTTCCTCTATTTCTTTGCAATGATCGCTGAGAAAGGCTTTCTTATCTCTCCTTGCTATTCTTTGAACCCTGCATTCAAATGAGTATAGCTTTCCTTTTCTCCTTTGCTTTTCACTTCTTTTCACAGCTATTTGTAAAAAAAATAGGAAACTCATTTTCATGCTATCTGTTGGTGTTCTGAAGAAACTAAAAAAAAAAAAAAAAGTCTAGCAACAGGAAGATAGCATGGATCAATAAAGAGATATTCATTTAGGAGGAAACTAAACACTACCCTCCTGTTACCATGTCTTTAAACATGATCAAGCACATCTGCAAAACACATACTTACTAGACCCTTCTTCCTTTATCCCTCAAAGGTAGCAAAAACTAAAGCCCTTCCTGGATTGCGCTTTGCAAAGATACTGTAGACACTCTTTTGCATTTTCCTTGGACTTGCCATTTCATAATGGGTGGCTTTTCTGAGCTGTAAAATAAACACTTGTAAGTCCCAGGAATGTGAGAGTGGGTTTCATTGATTATAGCATTGGGGTCATCATAATGGTTTGGTCAATCAGTAAATTCATTGTCCCCTCTACCAAATAATGCCCTCTCACCCTGAGGGACGAAGGTAGTGACAAAAACACAAGGAGATTTGAAAGAGACCTGAAGAAACAAGAGTCATGGAATCTACAAAGGAGCTACCATTTTTCAATTTCACAGGCTATATTTTTTCACTGCACTGTGGTACTTATAGCATCTGATGTAGAAGGAAAAGCAGAGTGGAAAACACATTATTTTGAAGGTTGTTGTTTAATTGCTAAGTCGTGTCCAATTCTTTTGTGATCCCGTGGACTCTAGCCTGCCAGGCTTCTCTGTCCATGGGATTTCCCAGGCAAGGAGTGGGTTGCCATTTCCTTCTCCAGGGATCAAGCTCACCTCTCCTACATCAGCAGGCAGATTCGTCACTGCCGAGCCATGTTGAAGATACCCTTTATAATATTCCTTTTTAAAATAATTTATTTTTGTTGGAATATAACTGACACATAACATTATATTAGCTTCAGGTGTCCAAATGTAATGATTCCTTATATAATATATTGTGAAATTATCATCAGAAAAAGTTTAGTTAACATCCATCATCACACATAGTTAGAATTTTCTTTTTTTGCAGTGAGAATTTTTGTTTTAAGAGCTACTCGCTTAGTGATTTAAATATATAATTCAGTATTAATAACTACAATTACTATGCTATAGCATGGTTTATTTATTTTATATAGTGTTTTTTTGAGGAATTTTAGTAAGTCCAAAATGGACAAGTTATATTTCCCAGGCAAATCCTATAGATTTAGTCCAGGGCTAAATAAATTAAAATATCTTCTGCTGATTGATTTGGACCTGACTTAGGAAAACTAAATATGAAAATTTCCTTGGTAGACAGAAAATGGTTTATTTTAGATTTATGTTCTCAGAGTAACCCTGCTACTGTTTCTTATATAAATGACTGATTTGATGTCTGCTCAGCTCAGCTTGATTCTTTGTAAAGAATATTAATTGGAGATATCTCCATGATACATATGCTCTTCCCTAAATTAATTACTGAAATTCCAAAGTTTATTTTAGATTTATGTTCTCAGAGTAACCCTGCTACTGTTTCTTATATAAATGACTGATTTGATGTCTGCTCAGCTCAGCTTGATTCTTTGTAAAGAATATTAATTGGAGATATCTCCATGATACATATGCTCTTCCCTAAATTAATTACTGAAATTCCAAAATGAACTGTTTCTTTACACACCTGCATTTAATACATTTTACTTTAAAAAAAATACCGAGTTTTAGCCCTGTTCTGTGGAAATAGCTGCAGTGCTTCATTTTCCTATGTCTGATTGCCTGGTTGTAATGGTGTTCATGGTTTTATTGTTTGTTGATTCTGGCTGATCAGAATATTGTAAAGGGTACTGATGCCCACTTAACTGTGCTGATGCTCTGTGTGAAATTGATAGAACTGGGGTGCTGATTGACCCTCAGTGTACCCTTTTCCTCTTCCAATTTTATGTTTTTGTTGTCTCCATTTTTTCTTTTTTATATTGTGAGTTTATTAACAAATTTAGGTGGCTATAGTTATTTTTCCGCTTTATTTGTCTTTTTAACCTTTATGGTATAATAACATATTTGAAAAGCTCTTCTTATAAAGAGTTACAGTTTTTTGGTTCTGTTTATCACCTTACTCAAAGTTTTGTGTACTTTTTTTGTTTCTGATAGAAGAAAGATTCTTTGTAAAGAATATTAATTGGAGATATCTCCATGATACATATGCTCTTCCCTAAATTAATTACTGAAATTCCAATATGAACTGTTTCTTTACACACCTGCATTTAATACATTTTACTTTACAAAAAAATACAGAGTTTTAGCCCTGTTCTGTGGAAATAGCTGCAGTGCTTCATTTTCCTATGTCTGATTGCCTGGTTGTACAGCTGGTGTTCATGGTTTTATTGTTTGTTGATTCTGGCTGATCAGAATATTGTAAAGGGTACTGACGCCCACTTAACTGTGCTGATGCTCTATGTGAAATTGTTAGAACTGGGGTACTGGGGCCATTGACCCTCAGTGTACCCTTTTCCTCTTCCAATATTATGTTTTTGTTGTCTCCAATTTTTCTTTTTTTATATTGTGAGTTTGTTAACAAATTGAGGTGGCTATAGTTATCTTTCCGCTTTATTTGTCTCTTTAACCTTTATGGTATGATAACATATTTGAAAAGCTCTTCTCATAAAGAGTTGCAGTTTTTTGGTTCTGTTTATCACCTTACTCAAAGTTTTGTGTACTTTTTTAATTTCTGATAGAAGAATTATTTTCAGCATTTCTTNATAACATATTTGAAAAGCTCTTCTTATAAAGAGTTACAGTTTTTTGGTTCTGTTTATCACCTTACTCAAAGTTTTGTGTACTTTTTTAATTTCTGATAGAAGAATTATTTTCAGCATTTCTTGTAAGGGAAGTCTAGTATTGATAAATCCCCTCAGCTTTTGTTTGTCTGGCAAAGTCTTTGTTTCTCTTTCGTATCTGAATGACAACTTTCCTGGCTAGAGTATTCTCTCGTAACAGTTTTTATCTTTTGTAATTTCAAGAATGTCATTCCATTCTCTCCTTGTCTGTAGGATTTCTGATAAGAAATCTGTTGAGAGCCTAATGGGGGTTCCTTTGTAGGTTACTGTCCATCTTTTCCCTGGAGGGCTTTATACTTTTTTCTTTGTTGTTGACTTTCGACAGTATTAATATAAAGGTTTTTTGGAGAAGGTATTTTTGCATTGAGGTAATTCAGTTCAGTTCAGTCGCTCAGCCGTGTCCGACTCTTTGCGACCCCATGAATCACAGCACGCTTGGCCTCCCTGTCCATCGTCAACTCCTGGAGTTCACCCAAACTCTTGTCCATTGAGTCGGTGATGCCATCCAGCCATCTCATCCTCTATCATCCCCTTCTCCTCCTGCCCTCAATCTTTCCCAGACAGTTTTTTGGTTCTGTTTATCACCTTACTCAAAGTTTTGTGTACTTTTTTAATTTCTGATAGAAGAATTATTTTCAGCATTTCTTGTAAGGGAAGTCTAGTATTGATAAATCCCCTCAGCTTTTGTTTGTCTGGCAAAGTCTTTGTTTCTCTTTCGTATCTGAATGACAACTTTCCTGGCTAGAGTATTCTCTCGTAACAGTTTTTATCTTTTATAATTTCAAGAATGTCATTCCATTCTCTCCTTGTCTGTAGGATTTCTGATAAGAAATCTGTTGAGAGCCTAATGGGGGTTCCTTTGTAGGTTACTGTCCATCTTTTCCCTGGAGGGCTTTATACTTTTTTCTTTGTTGTTGACTTTCGACAGTATTAATATAAAGTTTTTTTGGAGAAGGTATTTTTGCATTGAGGTAATTCAGTTCAGTTCAGTTGCTCAGCCGTGTCCGACTCTTTGCGACCCCATGAATCGCAGCACGCTAGGCCTCCCTGTCCATCGCCAACTCCTGGAGTTCACCCAAACTCTTGTCCATTGAGTTGGTGATGCCATCCAGCCATCTCATCCTCTATCATCCCCTTCTCCTCCTGCCCTCAATCTTTCCCAGCATCAGAGTCTTTTCAAATGAGTCAGCTCTTCGCATCAGATGGCCAAAGTATTGGAGTTTCAGCTTCAACATCAGTCCTTCCAATGAACACCCAGGACTGATCTTTAGGATGGACTGGTTGGATCTCCTTGCAGTCCAAGGGACTCTCAAGAGTCTTCTCCAATACCACAGTTCAAAAGCATTAATTCTTCAGCACTCAGCTTTCTTGACAGTCCAACTCTCACATCCATACATGACCACTGGAAAAACCATAGCCTTGACTAGACAGACCTTTGTTGACAAAGTGATGATTAGATGTTTGCTCATCTTCATGGATTTGTACATCCAGTTCCTTCCCCATTTCTCAGCTTTCATTTCTTAAACTCTCTGCTTCCTTCTTTTTCTCTTCTTTTGGAATACCCATTACCCTAATATAGCCCTTCCTGAGAGTCAGATAGCTCTCATAGAATTTTGTTTTCTATGTCTTATTTCTCTTTGCTCTTCTAACTTGTATCATTTCTGTCTTGTGGAAGTGTTAGTCACTCAGTCGTGCTCAACTCTTTGCAATCCCATGGACTGTAGCCTGTCAGGCTCATCTGTCCATGGGATTCTCTAGGCAAGAATACCGGAGTGGGTTGCCACGTCCTCCTCCAGGGGCTCTTCCTAACCCAGTGATTGAACCCATGTCTCCTTCATTGCAAGCCAATTCAGATTTGCCATCTGAGAAACCAGGGAGATTTTTTGTTTTAGAGCTTGCTGATTCTCTCTTCAATGTGCTCTTCTTAATTTCCACTGCTTTCTAAAATATTTTTCATCTTATTTCTTGAGTTCTTCAGCTCCTGAAGAACTTTTTGATTTTGAATTTCTGTTTGGTTATTTTTTAGAGTTTCAGTCTCTTTGGTAAAGTGTTCCTCTGTTTATTATTTTTATTCCCAACCTCTTTAAACTGCCTTTCTGAGTTTTTCTTGTTGCTCTCTGAGTTTCTCCCTGACAGCTCTTTTGAATTCTCTGTCAGCTTTGTTGGTTTGTGGAGAATTGTCATTTATTTTCTGTGGTACAGTGTGACTGCTTCCTCATGATACTTAATGAATTGTCCTGTCTCTGCATTTGAAATGAAATGTTAGACGTTACAGTTCTTTCTTTTGTTTTTTTTTTTTGGTAGGTGGCACTGTAACACAGATTTTTGGTTTCTCCTACTGAGTGCCTCTGGTTATATTTGAGAGCTCGCATGTTCCAGCCTCTACAGTCTGTATAAGAACTGTGGCTCTGGGCCTTCCTTGCAGCTTCTTTTGCATCTGAGGTCACTGCTGCCTTGCTTCTGCCATAGCTGCTGTTGTCACTGGGATGGTGGGCTCTTGCCTCATGTCCAGGATCCCCTAAGTCACAGGCTTGGCTACTGTAACAGGAGGAGGGTGGCCAGGGGAATCCTGATTGTACAGCTGCCTCCTCTCTGTGTCTGGTGTGATGGCACAGGATCTGCCATCGCAAGTGGATGGGCTGTGGGCATCTTGGCATGGGAGGGACTGATCCAGGCCCCACTGCCCCGTCCCCTGTGGCCAGGGTGTGGCTGTGGAATAGATGCTGGAGCCGTGTGTGCCACCTGCCCTCCTGCTCCTGGTTCTCTGAGGCTGTGGACTCAGCTGCCACGGTCAGAGGGCTGGGACTCCAAGACACTGACTCTGCTGTTCGCTTGGTTGAGCTCGTCTGCGTTTCAGTCCTCCCACCTTTGGATGTGTAGGGATGGATGCATTGTGAAGTTCTCTGGCTTCCTGTTGTGTTGGATAGACGCACCTTTTAGATTCAGGGATGCTTTTCTGGCTATAGATTGAAGGGGATATTGAAAGGTAGTGTTTTATTCTGGCATGTTGCTGACCTCCCTGAATAGAGTATTCTTGGTTGTAAGTTTTTGTTTTTCCTTTCATTGTTTTAAATATATGAATGACCTGCGAAGCTCCTGCTGAAGAGTCAACTGACAGTCTTGTGGGAGTTCCCTTTTCCCTTGCTGCATTTAAGAGTCTCTCTTTAATTTTTGTCGTTTTAATTGTGGTGTGTCTTGGTATAGATCTGTTTGGGTTGATCTTGTTGTGACTCTCTGTGCTCCCTGGTCCTGAACATCTGTTTTTTTCACCCCCAGGTTCGGGAAGTTTTCAGCTCTATTGCTTCAAATAATTTCTCTGACCCTTCTCTCTCTCTCCTCCTTCTGGGATGTCTATGATGTGAATGTTCATATGCTTGATGTTGTCCCAGAAGTCTCTTAAGCTATCCTTTTTAAACGTTTCCTTCTTTTTAAAATGCTTTCTTCTTTTCNCTATTGCTTCAAATAATTTCTCTGACCCTTCTCTCTCTCTCCTCCTTCTGGGATGTCTATGATGTGAATGTTCATATGCTTGATGTTGTCCCAGAAGTCTCTTAAGCTATCCTTTTTAAACGTTTCCTTCTTTTTAAAATGCTTTCTTCTTTTCTGTTTAGCTTGGGTGATTTCCACTATTTTATCTTCCAGTTTCCAGATCTATTTCTTGGTACCTTTTTTACCTGCCATTGATGCCTTCTAATGTAGTTTTACTTCAGCAGTTATATTCGTCAGCTCTGTTTGATTCTTTCTATTTTCTCTTTGTTAAACTTTTCACTGTGCTCAGCTATTCTTCTCCCATGTTCATTGAGCATCTGTATGATTATTACCTTGAACTCCATATTAAGTAAATCATCTATCTCCACTTACCTTAGTTCTTCTAGAGTTTTATATTGTTCCTTCACGTGGAACATATTCCTCTGTTGCCTTAGTTTGCCTGAATCTCTGTCTTTATTTCTGTCTGTTAGGTATGTTGGTTACATTTCTTGACCTTGGAGATACAGCCTTATGTAGCAGATATCCTGNCCACTTACCTTAGTTCTTCTAGAGTTTTATATTGTTCCTTCACGTGGAACATATTCCTCTGTTGCCTTAGTTTGCCTGAATCTCTGTCTTTATTTCTGTCTGTTAGGTATGTTGGTTACATTTCTTGACCTTGGAGATACAGCCTTATGTAGCAGATATCCTGTGGTGTCCAGCGGCACAGTCCCCTCCGGTCAGCAGAGCTATATGATCTAGGGATGCTCCTATGTGGGATGCTGCTGCCTTCTGATGTGTAGGGCTGGCTCCTGGCACGGCTGATTGTGGTGCCCCTGATCTGATCTGATCCTGATACTCTGGTGGGCATGGCCAGGTCCTGGCAGCTGCTGTCATATCTAGGGGGTCTTGATTCTGGCCTGCTGGTTGGGGGCAGGGAGCCAAGTCCTGGGCAGCTGCTAGCTCTGGGACCTGGGGCTGTGCCAGTCAACTGGTACATAGAGTCTTTCCAGCACAGTAGGCTATGATGCCAGGGGTGTCTGGGGCTGTCCTTGCCAATTTGTGGGCAGTGCCAGGTCACAAGGCTGCTTGCTGGGGAACCAGGGGGAGCCCAAGTGTAGAGTCGCCCTGGTGGTAGGTGGGACTGGGTTCCCACTTAGCTGGTTGCTGGGCTGAGGGTGTCAAAGACTTGAACTGACTGGTGGGCAGTTAAGCTCCTTTCCAATAGGCTAGAAGGAGCACTCCAAAATGGTACTTGCCAGCACCAGTGTCTTCCTGGTAGAATGATCTCCCCCAGAAGACTGCCACCAGCATCTGTGTCCTCCCGGGGGCTCCTAGTTGCCTCTAGGTTCTCTGGAGGTCCCCCAAGATCAGCAAGTGTGTTTAATGCAGGTTCCTTTCAAATTATTTCCTCTGCACCTGGTCTCATGTATATAAGAAACCGTGTGTGCCTTTTAAGAGCTGAGTGTGTGTTTCCTACAGCTTCCAGGCTCTGCTGTTTGTACGCCCTGCTGGACTTCAAAGCCAGATATTCTCGGAGCTCATCTTCCTGGTCTAGCTCCCCAGGCTGAAAAGCCTGATGTGGTCTTGGACCCCTTAGTCCTTGGGGAGAACCTCTGCAGTTACGATTGTACTCCCACTTATGGGTCACCTGTCCTGGAGGTGTGGCTCTTGACTATACTATACCTCTGCACTGCTACCCAACTCATCGTGGCTCTCTTTTGATATCTGTTGGTGTGGGAAATGTTTTCTGTCAGTGTTCATATTGTTCACCTTGATGGTTGCTCTGTAAATAGCTGTAATTTTGGTGTGAGAGTGGGAGCAGGGGAGCTCAAGGTCCTCCCAGGCCACTCAGCCACTCCCCGTTAGTTCTCAGAAATCGGAAACCAAGTGTTGGTCAGGGCTGCGTGCCTCCTGGAAGCTCTGGGGAAATAGTCCTTGATTTTCAGTGTCTTGATGCTGTGTGCCTTCTTTGGTTCATGGCCCTTTCTTCGCATCACTTCACCCTCTTGCTCCCAGAAGCCTATCTCCTACTGTCTTTTGTAACTTTAAGTAAGAGGGAATATCAGTGGGGAAATAAAAGAACATTAGCTTTAAACAACAATTTATATCATCTGGAAAGTGTATTCTCAATTGAAAAACTGCCTAAACTTCGGCAAATAGTTTTTTAAAATCATAAAAACAACTTTGCAGGTCTCAACTGATAAACTTTAACAATAACACTATTATTAGCAGAAATAAAGCTGTGTTTCTAAAAAAAAATCTTACTAAAGGTCCTGCTCTTTGATGACTTTATCATCATTCTTTCAAATAATGTTGTTTCTTGCTTGTTTTCAAGTTCAGCAGAATGTGATAATATACAGTAGCTGGAATATCTATTTTCAGTTTGCATTTTTTTTAAGATAACTGGGCACATTTACTCTTCTGACATAGAAGGAAAAGTTCACAGCATCAGTGTGCCATTTGAAATATGTTGAACGACTTGCTGACATAAGGAATGTACGATAATATTTTAATCAGTTTGCTTGCCAACTGGAGACTTTTAGGTAAATGAATCCTATCAGTTTCAATTTAGTAGAGCTCTTTTATAAATGCATGTTAAATTTACTTGAAAGTAATGACCAAATTTTTAAGGCGGATTCAGTGAAAGTTGCACACATTTCTTCCCCAAACAAGTTTTCCTTCAGTTCAGTTCAGTCACTCAGTAGTGTCCGACTCTTTGCGACCCCATGAATCGCAGCACGCCAGGCCTCCCTGTCCATCACCAACTCCCGGAGTTCACTCAGATTCAGGTCCATTGAGTCAGCGATGCCATCCAGCCATCTCATCCTCTGTCGTCCCCTTCTCCTGCCCCCAATCCCTCCCAGCATCAGAGTCTTTTCCAGTGAGTCAACTCTTCGCATGAGGTGGCCCAAGTACTGGAGTTTCAGCTTCAGCATCATTCCTTCCAAAGAAATCGCAGGGCTGATCTAGAAAGTTACAATTAAAATAAAAGCTAAAGGACAGTAGTTCCTGAATATCTCTAGTAGTTTATAGATGTTTTATAATATTTTCAAATATGAGGTAAATGAATGTTCCAGGAAATATATTACTGTATATATAGCATACAAAATAATATACTATATTGTATTAAAATAGTCGAATAGAAATATGGTTAGCATAATGACTTTAACATTTTACAGCTGTTTACTGTTTTAAATTTTATGTGCATTAGATTCAACTGTTTAATCAAAGATAAAAAAGAAAATAATTCTGCTCTTCATGGCCATACCAAGATCTCTAGTCACTTTTTCTATCTCGCCCAGTCTTGCATTTTCTTTGAGTTCCTTCCACAGTCAGCTGTTCAGTGTTTTATTTGTCCCTAGCCTAGGTTCCCAAGCTCTTTGCTGTTCCAGTATATTCATGCTAATCTCCAGCTCTGCATCTTTCCCAAGAGTATGGCGTCCTGCGATAACTGGAGGGGCAGGCAGAAGTCCCGTCTCTTTCTAAGGCACTTGTATGGGCAGCTGAGGCAACTGGGCTCCATCTGTAGTTTCTGCCTCATCTCAGTCTCCTGGGGCAGGCTGCACTGAAGGAGCTTTATTTCTCTACAGTAATGTGGCATTCTTGGGTTGGGACCCAGTTAGATCTTACGCCTTGGGTCTAGTCTTTCAATTCTGATCTTACCCATTTTTCTCAGATCACTTTGGTACCCTGTTAGAAACCTCTGCTCTGTTCTTTATGTCTTGCCCGGATTTGTATCCTATGCCGTATTCCAGTCTGCACTGATGTCCTGCTCTCTGCTGAGAGAATTATATGACATTTTCTCCATTTGTACATCCTCTCACATTTACTTCAATATCAGTGCTAGATTTTTAATGAACCTTGTATTCTTTTGGGGGGTTTCTGAATAATTTGCCAAATAGGATGTCTGTCATTTGAATAATTCACCTGTTATCTTCTAAACTAATAATTTTATGATTGCATTTACATGTTATAAGCCAACCATTTTGTTGTCAAATTTATATTACATTTTTAGATTATAAACATATTTCTGTTTTGTTCTGGATGAAGTTCAGCCTCTTCTGTGTGACAGCCTGTGCATTTGGTCCCCTTACTGGGCAGTCACTGCCAGACTTCACCTTCCCTGATCACAGCTGTTGCTTCACGGAGCCTCCATCACCAGGTGTCCGAGTTACCACATTCTCTCGTAAGGTGACACAAGTATAACCAATCACTGTATCAGCTTCAGTTCAGTTCAGTCACTCCGTCGTGTCCGACTTTTTGTGACCCCATGAATTACAGCACGCCAGGCCTCCCTGTCCATCACCAACTCCCAGAGTTCACTCAAACACACATCTATCGAGTCAGTGATGCCATCCAGCCATCTCATCCTCGGTCGTCCCCTTCTCCCCTGCCCCCAATCCCTCCCAGCATCAGAGTCTTTTCCAATGAGTC
>SJYT01081933.1:50801-84982 GCA_006410635.1 Cephalophus harveyi
GACTGGTTCCAAATAGGAAAAGGAATACGTCAAAGCACCACCTTAGCCTAACCTAATAGACTCTCGCCTATGTTTTTACCTTCCAAACTGATATCTATATATGAGAGTAAATGTACTGAAGAGGAAGGGCAAAGCATTCCACTCCAGTATTTTTGTCTGGAAAATCTGTTGGACAGAGGAGCCTGGTGAGCTCAAGTCCATAGGGTGGCAAAGAGCCGGACAGGACTGTAACTACTGAGCATGCACGCAAAGGTAGTGAAAGCTTAACAAACAAAAAAACTAGGACAAAACATAACCTCCTTTTTATATTGGTCTTTTTCTATTTTTCAGTTCATTTCAGTCACTCAGTTGTGTCAACTCTTTGCGACCCCGTGGACTGCAGCACACCAGGCTTTCCTGTCCATCACCAACTCCCAGAGCTTGCTTAAACTCATGTCCATGGGGTCACTGATGCCATCCGACCATCTCATTTAGGTAAGTCCAAAACACTTTAAGTAAAATTACTTTAGTTAAAGGCAGTGTATTGAATTAAATGTTTTGCCAGGAGGCTTAGAAGGAAAATAATCTACCTGTAATGCAGGAGACCCTCGTTCGATCTCTGGGTTGGGAAGATCTCTTGGAGAAGGGAATGGCAACCCACTCCAGTAGTCTTGCCTGGAGAATCCTATGAACAGAGGAGCCTGGCCAGCTACAGTCCATGGGGTCCCAAAGAGTAAGACATGACTGAATGACTAACACTTTTTTCACTTTTCATCTTAGGAAAAAGCAGTGTATTGAGTTAAAGATATCACCAATAATGTTAAGCAAACGTAATTTTACATGTTATTTTTCTTAAACTAAGTCTTGACCATTCATGGTCTCATAATTGCAAGAAATGTATGCTCTAGTATAATTCTCTTTGGGAATTGTGTTAGCCAAATAAAATTATCAGAAGAGGTTGGTAATGTCGTGAAATTACTTAGAATTAATTTTCATGGAAAAATAGCATTGCTTAAACTGCAGAGATTGGTGAGCACTATCTAGTTTATCTATAATTTCTTTCTTCAGGGACTTTCTATAGTGCTGTCATATTTTCTTAAAGGTGTCTTCATAGATAAGCTCTGATTTACAGATAGTATACATACCATTATGTCACAACTGTGATGTTATATTAGACATTGGTCACTGGGAATTTATTTGGTGGTTTCTTTTGCCTACATTTATTATGATCCATATCTTTTTAAAATGCTACCTTAATTTTTTCCAAATGTATTTGTGATCCCTAAATAGATATGACAGTACATCTCACAACACTATTACTTACAAGTTTGTTCAGTACTGTCATTTTCATATCAATACTGAAATTTTCATATAAAGCTAAAATTTCTTGAAAGTAAATGTTTATTTCTAAAGTATGGACAATTTTTCCTTCTCAAGCCTTAGAAATACCTACCTATTTCTAGTAGAGACTTGGTTTAGTATATGCGTGTGTGCATGCTCAGTTGCTTGAAGTGAAGTGAAGTGAAGTGAAGTCGCTCAGTCGTGTCCGACTCTTTGCGACCCCATGGACTTAGTCTTGTGTGATTCTTTGTGACCACATGGACTATAGTTCCTCAGGTTCCTCTGTCCATGGAATTCTCGAGGCAAGAATCCTGGATTTGGTAGCCATTCCCTGCTCCAAGGGATCTTCCAACCCAGGGATCAAACCCATGTCTCCTGTTTCTCCTTCACTGGCAGGCAGATTCTTTGCCCTGAACCACCTGGGAAGCTCAGTTTAATATAAAGGAAGGTTTTTTAATTAATTTTCAACTGTGGGTGTTGGAGAAGACTCTTGAGAGTCCTTTGGGCTGCAAGGAGATCCAACCAGTCAATCCTAAAGGAAATCAGTCCTGAATATTCATTGGAAGGATTGATGCTGAAGCTCCAATATTTTGGTCACCTGATGTGAAGAACTGACTCATTGGAAAAGACCCTTAAGCTGGGAAAGATTAGTCAGGTGGAGCCGGGGATGACAGAGGATGAGAAGGTTGGATGGCATCACCAACTCAATGGACATGAGTTTGAGCTAGCTCCAGGAATTGGTAATGGACAGGGAGGCCTGGCATGCTGCAGTCCATGGGATCGTGAAGAGCAGAACATGGCTGAACTACTGAACTGAACTAAACAGCAAAGGATGAAGAAACAAGAACAAGTACATGAAGAATTTCCTCCATCGCACTGGTGAATGGTAAACTCTCACCCGTAGTTGTAGCAGATTGCAGTTTTCAGAGATGACCACATATCGCTTCTCTCATGCTGTTCTTACAAAGTGATTGACACTCTTCCACCCAGGATGGGATATGTGTTCCCTCCTCTGGAATCTGGTTATTGAGATGGGGTCCGTGTTGTATAGAAAATGGTGGAAGCAAATTCTGTGTGATTTTAATGCTAGGACTTAAAAACATTACAACTTCTGTCTGGCTTTCTCTCTGTCACATTACCCAGCCATGGCACCCAGTCACTGTGCTGGGGGAAGCCCAGCCTGTCAGGAGAGACCACATGGATAGGCACTGTGAATAAAAACTGAGGCTCTTATATGACAGGCAGTATCTATCACCACATTTGTCAGTAAACTATTCTTCCAAAAATTCTAGGCCCCAGTCTGTGGTTTCACACCTGAGGCCACTAAGCGTGGAACAGAGGCAAGCTGTCACTTCTGTGCCCTGTCTGAAATACTGACCTCAGAATCAATGGCTGCTTTGTGCCAGTGATTTATATAATAATATGCTATAGAGCATTGGATGACTGGAGTAATATTTAATATTTTTAAAGAAGTGAGTGTATCTTAGAATAAGATACATAATAGATCAGAATTTTTTTTTTTTCTGTTCATGAGATTTGGCCATAAAATTAACTTATATCTATGTAGTTGACTTTGCCTTCTGGTGACTCAGTGGTAAAGAATCTGGCTGTCAGTCAGGAGATGTATATTTCATACCTGGATTCTGATGATCCCCTGGAGAAGGAAATGGTAACTCACTCCAGTATTCTTGCCTAGAGAATCCCATGGACAGAGGAGCCTGGCAGGGTACAGTCCATGGGGTCGCAGAGTCAGACATGACTTAGTGACTGAATAACAATAATTAGTCTTTATCTCACTAAATAGAATAAACCATTTAATTCAGTTTTATTGTTAGCATTTCTAAATTGGTCTTAGTAGTTGAGTGACCAATGAGAAACCAGGTAGTAAAGTTTGCCCATTCCTGATCACATGAGCTGATAAGAGGGACCACAGTTAAGGGTCTTAGCCCTTGTTTGGTTATCTTTGCTTGGGTTGGCAGTTTCTTCCTATTTCAGTGTTTTACCGAGATCACCAATCCCCTCTGATTATGATTAGTTGGAGTCATGGTAGTAAAGTCACAGTCTAGAACCCTGAAATCCTGACTTTCCGGGAAGAGGGTGGCTGCTTTGTGAAAGCAAATTCCCTGTAATTAGAAAGAGGGAAGACAGAAATGGGAAGTTGAGCCTGCCTTGTTCTTTAGACTTATTTTGGTTTTAATGTTCCTCCAGTGGGAAAGTGAAAATATGCACAAACTAGTTCGAATACTTGAAGCCTCAGAGAAACCGTCTTTCTTTTCCTGTTAATAGTTTTGTGATTCAAAGCCATTTATTTCACATATCTGAACATGCATATTTATTTCATGTGGTTAGTAAACCAATTGTACAGAGATGTTATTGATTAATAAATGAGATTGTAAATGTAAAGTGTTTAAGACAGTACAAAGCTAGAATATATACGCACGTGTGTATATGTATATATACGTGTGTGTGAGTGAATGAACTAGCTGCAAATAATAACCCAAGGTGCACTCATTCCCTCTTCTCTGCATCTTTGCCTTTCTTTAGGAGATCTCATCTAGTCCTTCAGGTCTCATTTATATGGTAAATTTATACCTGTATCCCAGAATTATTAGACAAAAGCAAGGGAGTGTGCTAGAAACAGTGATGATATATCTTAGCTGAATACAGAAAAGAGTGAAGAGAAAGAGAAGCTTGGACATAAAAATGATAGAGGATTCCATTGTCTTGCAAATAGGGCTTTGGAAAAAAAAAATTCAGGGCATGAAAAGTGTTGCAAGTTACTTAGGAATAGCAGTTTTAAAGGGCAAGTCAGTGGATTTGTATTAGAAAAGAGAAGCATTATGGTAGGGTAGGAAGGGAAAACAAAGCACCATAAACAGAAGAATGCAATGGGGAAAATTCTTGGCAAGGGAAAATGGTGCTGAAGTAAACAGAGATGTGAAGCCTGGTGAATTTGGTGCTGTCATCACCTGGAGCCTGGTGAGTGTTCATGACTCAAGAGTGCACAGAAAAGGCCTGTGGTGTGGGGACAGTTCTCTAGTATGGGCTGGTGTTCCTCGTCACTGGTTACAGTGGTGGGTACTCCTAGCCGCAGGTGGCAGCCAGTGTTGGGCCATGAGAATTTTGCGGCTTGGCACAGGGAGTTGAGGTGCTAGAAGGCAGCAGCTGTGTTGTGTGCCACGTGTGGATGAGTGACAGAGTACCACGGTCATGCTTGAGAAGATTCATTTTTAGAATGATTTAGGAAGACAGCTGGCATGTATAGTTGTTTTGCAGATGGAATAACACCTACCCTTTAGGGTTTGATTTCTGGTAGAACTGCAGCATGGTCATGGAAGATGGCAGAGTTTAACCTCACACTCATGAACGTAAGTGGCTCCATCTTCCTATTATAGAGAGTGTGGAAAAGAGAAGAAATGACACTGTAGTTTGAAAATTGGGTAGCTTATATCTGGTCATACCTAGAAACAGTGGGTGGTGAGATGGAAGAAAAAGAAGTGGAGAAACTCAGAGGATGACATTGAAATGGAGCTTCAGATCTAACAGGAGAGGGTGAATCAACACCTTTAAAATATTGTCACTTTTTAAAAAATCTTAGGCTAGTTTGGAGCAGAAATATGGGTAACATCAACAAATTTTTGTTTCCAATTTATTCTTAAGATTTGAAACCCATCCTGCAGTTTCTGTTTATGTATTTTTTTATGCTTGTTTCTTCTTTTTCTGTAATCATCTTTTTCTCATTAATCTGTCTCTACAGTAGAAAATAAAACATTTTCCTTTTGCAATGAATGTTAGTTTTCTATTTATTAAAAGCTTTCTTGGGATCTCTCCCATTCTACTTATGTAGCCAATTTGCATGTTAATCTTCTTTCTTTTAATTATTCATAGCTAATATTTGAGGTTGTTTTGAATTATTCTCAAAAAATTCCTACATTGTTTGTGTGTGTATGTTTCCTATAGAGTGGTAATTTCTCAACTCTGGCTATAGGTTGTGAGAATATCTGTGAGTAGTATTTAACCCCATCCTCAGAAATATGATTTATTTAGGAGATCTAATTTCTGACAGTCTTGAAAGCTCCACTAAGTGGTTTTAATACATTTTAATGTACAGTGATGAGAATCATGGAATTAGATTCTTCTTATTTCTGAGAAGTTTTACAGGTCCCCTAAGTGATTTAAATATGGCTTTAATGTTCAGATAGGGGTAAGAATCATTCAATTAGAATATTTGATTGGAAATTAGACATTATCTTAGACACTACACTTTTTATACAGATGAAAATTTCTGCAGTGGAATTTAGCCAGCACTCTTGCAAGTTTCACTGAAGGAGGTGTCGTGAGGATGCCAACATCTGACCACGCTTGTCACATGGTCACAGCATTTCATGTATAAGCCACTTAGCAATAGCATGTCAGAGCTTCGTATGGCCTCTAACATCCTAAAAATTCTGTTCTGCATTAGGCAATCCATCTATGTATTTTGAGTGATGCGTCATAGGCAGCTTCTTCTTGAGCTATTTCATCACTAAATGCAGGTTCTTGTCTCAGTAAGAATTCCTGGGATTAAAATGAATCTCGTGCACTCAGGCACCTGGTAGGCTGATGAAAATCTTGGCTGTTTTGTTTATATGTAGTTATTGAAATGATCTTTGTATATAAATAGTCACAGGTGGCCACATTTATTGTGTGTAATCATCTGGAGCAGTTGCTAGGAAAATCTTATTTATAATTTGATTTATTTCTCTATCTATTTAATACACCATCTGCTGATGGATAACATTAATAGATTTTTCCTTATAATGTGGTTTGAGAATAATTAAATCTGTTTACTATTCCCAGCAAAGGCCATCCTGAACATTCGAATATTGTTGCTTTCAATTGATATATTTTAGAAAGTTACAATATCTTTTCACTTATTCAGGGTTATAATTCCTGTTTGTTTTGTTACTGCTTCATTTCTCCCTTTAACAATTGCGTGCTTAAATTACTTATTGTCTCAATACTCACTGTACAGATAGAGCCATGCAAGGTGCTACGAAGCATTTCTCTGATAGCTCAAAGACGTCAGATCTATTCTGCCCGCACAATGTTTGCAAACTCCACGCTCACTCTCCCAGACTGGTAAAGTGCCAGGTGCAGATTTATTCACTATAGAAAGGAGGCATTTGTGTTCATGAGAGCCTGCGTGCCTTGAGTTGATGTCCAGATACGAAAGTTGCAGCTAGTTAACTGATACAGCTGATACACAAGGGAAGTTGTATGAAGGAAAGAGTACCTATTCTCATTGTTTTGTAGTCAGATAAATATAAGACGAATTCTGTTGCTAGCTTTAATATGGAGAAGGCAATGGCAACCCACTCCAGTACTCTTGCCTGGAAAATCCCATGGGTAGAGGAGCCTGGTAGGCTGCAATCCATGGGGTCGTGAAGAGTCGGACACGACTGAGCGACTTCACTTTGACTTTTCACTTGCATGCACTGGAGAGGGAAATGGCAACCCACTCCAGTGTTCTTGCCTGGAGAATCCTAAGGATGGGGGATCCTGGTGGGCTGCTGTCTGTGGGGTCACACAGAGTTGGACAAGACTGAAGCGACTTAGCAGCAGCAGCAGCAACAGCAGCAGCTTTAATATGCTGAATGGCAGTAGATGTGGCATTAATTCTTTCTAAACCTAAATGGTAGAGTTGTTTTGAGGATTAGATCTAGCAGTTTATTGAAATTTTCCAGTACAATGCTCAGTAATAACAACCGATGTTAGAAATATCTCTTGGTGGTGTTATTGGTATTAAAGGATAATCTACGTATGTTTTTCCATTGGATGTTTCTGCTCAAGTAAATATCCTGTCTTTGGACTTGGTAAACTGAACTGAATTTTTATTAATATTTTGTTTTTTCTTTCACTGTAGACAAAGGACTGTAAGCTCACACTCCAATCCCTCTCTTCCTCTCTGAAGGCTCAACATTGATCAGATTTCTTTGATTTTCAGATTTTGACTTTAGATTTGAGAGAAGGAAAAGTCACTTCATATCTATTATTTATTGCACATTTTTTTTTTCATTTCAACTAGTTTAGACCTTCCATTTAAATTGTGTTCCTCTGTGGTTCCGAAATCTATACTTCAGTTTGCTCTTGACTCACAAAAGAGGAAGATGACTTACTCTCCACCTCCCCTGAGTAAAGAAGTGCCAAGGAGTTCTTCACTTCTGTAGTTGGTAGGATTTCTGCAAACCACAAGCTCTGGAAAAAAGCATAGGAACCACAAAGAGGACTGGTCCTAAAAAGCACTGTGAAATAAGCAGGAGAATTAAGTAAAAGGAAGACCAGTTCTCAGTTTAAGATTTTGGTCTCATCTCCACTCACAGAGGTGAGAAGAGTTGTTTGACAGAAAAAAATGTAAGTTAAATCCTCTTTGGTGAAATAAAACTATTTGGGGAGAAAAACTAGAACAGGATAAAACTATTTACAGGATAAATAAAACTATTTGGGGAGAAAAACTATATGAGGTTAATTCATAATTTACTTAATACCAGACTATTTTTACAGTTTTCTGTGATGACTCCTTCATAGTCAAGATTTAGAAGCTGTAGAACCCTTACTGACACCTGTCTTAAAGCTCTCTACCTTCAGTGTAGTAGTCTGGAAGAAGGTTCCCCAGTATAAGGGAACCCCAGTATAAGAAGGTTACCCAGTATAAGAAGGTTCCTCAGTATAAGGTCTTACTTTTAACGTGAAAAGCCTCTGCAATAAATAGACAATATGGAAAGAGAAACCAGGACATTTTTTCTTTAGGTTTGAGGGTTTTTTAAATTTTTTACAAAAGCTTTTTTATTTTGTATTGATTTGTTGGCAGCAGGAGGGCCAGGTCTGGGCCTGCAGATTTATGGGCTCATTCATGCAGGGGAACAGGTGAGATGTAGCTGATTAACAATGTTGTGATAGTTTCAAGTGAACAGCAAAGGAACTCAGCCATTCATATGCATGTATCCATTCTCTCCATCTCCCCTCTCATCTAGGCTGCCACATAACACTGAGCAGAGTTCCCTGTGCTGTACAGTAGGTCCTTGTTGGTTAGCCATTGTAAATATAGCAAACATGTCCATCCCAAACTCCCTAACTATCCCCCCCCCCATCCTTACCCCCAGCAACCATAAGTTCATTCTCTAAGTCTATAATCTTTCTGTTTTGTAAGTTCATTTGTATCATTTCTTTTTAGATTCCACATATAAGGGATGTTGCTCTTTCCCAGGTGGCATAATGGTAAAGAATCCACTCTCCAATGTAGGAGATACAAGAGAAGCGAGTTCAATCCCTGGTTGGGAAGATCCCCGGAGTAGGAATGGCAACCCACTCCAGTGTTCTTGCCTGGAAAATTCCATGGCAGAGAAGCCTGGCGGGCTACAGTTCAGAGGGTGGCAGAGAGTCGCACATGACTGAGCACACATGCACCCTTCTTGGGAGGAATAGCAAGGGATGTGCACACATCTTGATTTCTCACAACCCTAGTGGTTTTTCTGACGTGTCTTCAGTACTGATTCTGCTAAGTTTATCTTTTGAGAGCTCAACATGAGCACTTGAAAGGAAGACTTTACAATTCTTGTTTATGTTATATATTATTAACTGTTCATTTACATAAGATAAATATAAGTGGACCATTTTCATTATAGTGAGCATGGAACGTTCTTCTATGCAGAAGTAATATTTGTTGTATTTTGTTCCAGAATTCAGAGGAACTAACATATGAATTCCAAAGAAGCAGACTTCATTTAGGTAAGAAGAAATTGTAAAAATTAGACTTTTCCAAAGATGAACAATCTGTTACAGAAATTGTTCTTTTATTTATTCTTATAGGTATCCAAATAAAACTTGCCACTCCTGCTAAGTCACTTCAGTCGTGTCCGACCCCATAGACGGCAGCCCACCAGGTTCCCCCGTCCCTGGGATTCTCCAGGCAAGAACACTGGAGTGGGTTGCCATTTCCTTCTCCAATGCGTGAAAGTGAAAAGTGAAAGTGAAGTCACTCAGTCGTGTCTGACTCTTCGACCCCATGGACTGCAGCCTACCAGGTTCCTCCATCCATGGGATTTTTCCAGGCAAGAGTACTGGAGTGGGGTGCTATTGCCTTCTCCAAATAAAACTTGGGTTACCCTCTATTAAAGAGATAAGGGAAGTTTGGCTTAGGTAACTTTATAAATTCATTTTATCGGTATGTACTCATGACAGTAGGTGATAATTTGCAGAAATATCATATATGGCATTTGTTTTCATTTAAACTTGTTTTATGTAAAGTTAGGCATTTTAAAGTCATTAAAAATGTTTTTTCAATTTTGTTTGATACATTTTGAAACACAGAAGTTGTAGTAATCTCTATAGATAATTTTAGATTTAGTTGATAGTAGATAATCTAATAAGAAGTATATTATTTTGCCTTGGGAATTTTATAAACTCATTTTGTTATTAAAAGGATTCTTTAGAATGTGAATTTGATAGCTAATGTAACAGAAACTAGGTTCTTAAAAATTATAACATAAATTAATCACTGGAATAGTTTCATTTATACTTTTTAAAATGAATAGTTAGTTGGAAATATAAAGCTGTAACCAGATTAGTCCTTATGATAGTTTTAATATGTCAGTCAAAAATAGCCCAAATGGATGGCAGAATAAGGACCTTCAGAAACACTGAATTCCATAAGAAGAATGAGAACAATGGCCAAAAAGTCAAAATCAAACTTTTCAGAACTCTAAATTAGTCAAAAGCTTGCAGCAATAGTGAATATTTATTCAAGGAAAATAAAAAAATGCTAATGGTACACTAGCAAATAACTATTTAAAACAAAGGAAGGCCATAATTGAAAGTAAAGGAACCAAAAGAATAAGAAAAATATTAAATAAATCATAAAATAGCAGAAATCAGCCATGTGAGTAATAGCTCTCAATATAAATGGATTAGACATTCTATTCAAAAGGGAGAGATTGATAGAATGGATTAAAAAATCCAGTCCTACTATATATTGTCTGTAGGGACACTTCAGGTTCAAAAACAAATTGGTTGATGGAAGGGGAAAATGAATGGACAAAATGAATTGATTCTGTTGGAATGGAATGGAAAGAGGTGCATGAGAGCATTAATCAGAAGAGAGCTGGATTGGGTATATGAATGTCAGGCAAAACAAACTAGTACAAAAATAACTAGAAACAGATAGAATATTTCATGATGAAAGTGTTAGTGTATCAAGAAGATAAAAGTTAGAAATATATATGCACTTAATAACATATATATATAGCAAAAATTGACAGAATGGAAAATAGGCAATGCAATAATAGTTGAAGGATTCAATGCTTCACTTTCCATATTGATTACAACAGCTAATTAGGAGATGAATGAGGAAACAGAGGATTTAAACAATAAACCAATTGAGAATACAGCTATAGAAACCTCCACCAGTAGCCCAACTAACTTACAACTATAGAACATTCTACCCATAACAGCATACACATTCATTTCAAGTTAATGTGAAATATTTCCAGGCTAGATCATATGTTAGACTATAAAACAAGGCTCAGTGTATTTTAAAGCATTTAAATCTTACAAAATATATTTTCCAAACTTTATAGAATAAAATCAGTACCTGATAGCAAAGAAATTTGGGAAACTATATGTAGGAGGAAATAAAAATATCCACTCCTAAATTACCAATGTATCAAAGAATACATCTCAAGATAACTTAATCTCAAGATATAAACTAAAGTGAAATACAATGTACAAAAACTTATGTGGTACCCCTTTAAACATATTGTTTGTAAAAGTCTATTTAAAAAGGAAATAATCAAAGATATTACAAGGAAAAAATACATGTTTGTGAATAGAATGAAAGCACATCCATCAATAAGGTAATGAATACTTTGTAAATGTTTTGTTCCTGTAAGAATCTCACCTACCTTATAACTCTTTGATAATGCCTTATATATTTATTTTATGCAGTTTTCACAGCCTTTCCTAAATTATGGGTACAGTAGAAGCTTTAAAGAAATACAACATATTTAAATTCAGATACTACTAATTTCCTCTTAATGGTTCCTTCTATGCTCTCAAAGAGTCAGAAACGACTGAGTGACTGAACTGAACTGAACTGAATTACTTCAAAATATTGTGGTGGTTTTTTGCCTTACATTGACATGAATCAGCCATGGGTGTACATGTGTTCCCCATCCTGAAGCCCCCTCCCACCTTCCTCCCCATCCCATCCCTCTGGGTCATCCCAGTGTACCATCCCTGAGCACCATGTCTCATGCATTGAACCTGGACTAGCGATTTGTTTCACATATGATAATATACATGTTTCAATGCTATTCTCTCAAATCATCCATCCTTGCCTTCTCCCACAGAGTCCAAAAGTCTTTTTTTACATCTGTGTCTCTTTTGCTGTCTCACATACAGGGTCATCGTTACCATCTTTCTAAATTCCATATATATGCATTAATATACTGTATTGGTGTTTTTCTTTGACTTACTTCGCTCTTTATAATAGGCTCCAGTTTCATCCACCTCATTCATTAGAATTGATTCAAATGCATTCTTTTTAATAGCTGAGTAATATTACATTGTGTAGTTCTTTAACCACTAACACCTTAGGCATGACACCATCTAGGCAATATTTATAAAATGTGATCCCATTTACCTCCTCAGGTCAGTTCAGTCACTCAGTCATGTCTGACTCTTTGCAACTCCATGAACCGCAGCACGCCAGGCCTCCCTGTCCATCACCATCTCCCGGAGTTGACTCAAACTCATGTCCATCGAGTCGGTAATGCCATCCAGCCATCTCATCCTCTGTCCTCCCCTTTTCCTGCTGCCCCCAATCCCCCCCAGCATCAGAGTCTTTTCCAATGAATCAACTCTTCGCATGAGGTGGGCAAAGTACTGGAGTTTCAGCTTTAGCATCATTCCTTCCAAAGAACACCCAGAACTGATCTTCTTTAGAATGGACTGGTTGGATCTCCTTGCAGTCCAAGGGACTCTCAAGAGTCTTCTCCAACACCACAGTTCAAAAGCATCAATTTTTCGGTGCTCAGCCTTCTACACAGTCCAACTCTCACATCCATACATGACCACAGGAAAAACCATAGCCTTGACTAGACAGATCTTAGTCGGCAAAGTAATGTCTCTGCTTTTGAATATGCTATCTAGGTTGGTCATAACTTTTCTTCCAGGGAGTAAGTGTCTTTTAATTTCATGGCTGCAGTCACCATCTGCAGTGATTTTGAAGCCTCCCAAAATAAAGTCAACCACTGTTTACTCTGTTTCCCCATCTATTTCCCAGATTAGTGATGGGACCGGATGCCATGATCTTCGTTTTCTGAATGCTGAGCTTTAAGCCAACTTTTTCACTCTCCTCTTTCACTTTCATCAAGAGGCCTTTTAGTTCTTCTTCACTTTCTGCCATAAAGGTGGTGTCATCTGCGTATCTGAGGTTATTGATATTTCTCCCAGCAATCTTGATTCCAACTTGTGTTTCTTCCAGTCCAGCGTTTCTCATGATATACTCTGCATATAAGTTAAATAAGCAGGGTGACAATATACAGCCTTGACGTACTTCTTTTCCTATTTGGAACCAGTCTGTTGTTCCATGTCCAGTTCTAACTGTTGCTTCCTGACCTGCATATAGGTTTCTCAAGAGGCAGGTTAGGTGGTCTGGTATTCCCATCTCTTTCAGAACTTTCCACAGTTTGTTTTGGTCCACATAGTCAAAGGGTTTGGCATAGTAAGTAAAGCAGAAATAGATATTTTTCTGGAACTCTCTTGCTTTTTTGATCATCCAGCGGATGTTGGCAATTTGATCTCTGGTTTCTCTGCCTTTTCTAAAATCAGCTTTAACATCTGGAATTTCACAGTTCTCTTATTGCTGAAGCCTGGCTTGGAGAATTTTGAGCAGTACTTTACTAGCATGTGAAATGAGTGCAGTTGTGTGGTAGTTTGAGCATTCTTTGGCATTGCCTTTCTTAGGGATTGGAATGAAAACTGACCTTTTCCAGTCCTGTGGCCACTGCTGAGTTTTCCAAATTTGCTGGCATATTGAGTGTAGCACTTTCACAGCATTGTCATTCAGGATTTGAAATAGCTCAACTGGAATTCCATCACCTCCACTAGCTTTGTTTGTAGTGATGCTTTCTAAGGCCCACTTGAATTCACATTCCAGGATGTCTGACTCTAGGTGAGTGATCATACCATTGTGATTATCTTGATCATGAAGATTTTTTTTTGTACAGTTCCTCTGTGTATTCTTGCCATCTCTTCTGAATATCTTCTGCTTCTGTTAGGTCCATACCATTTCTGTCCTTCATCAAGCCCATCTTAGCATGAAATGTTCCCTTGGTATCTTGAATTTTCCTAAAGAGATCTCTATTTTTTCCCATTCTGTTGTTTTCCTTTATTTCTTTGCAATTGTGGGCAGCTGAACGGCGCACAAGCAGGGGTGGCTGTGATGGCACACAAGCGTGGCTGAGATTAGCTACCCCATGTCTGAGGTCAGGGACAGAAGCCGGGAGGACCCCATGCCCAAGGGGCGGCAGCGAAGAGGAGCTACCCCACGTCCGACATCAGGGGCAGTGGCTGAGAGTGCCAGGCTGTGACGGCACCGGAACGGCCGAGAGGGGCTACCCTCATTCAAGTTCAGGGATGGCCGCTGGGAGGAGTTACCCCATGTCCGAGGTCAGGGGTGGCACCTGAGAGGAGCTACCCCTTGCCCGAGGCCAGGGGCTGCGGCCGAGAAGAACAACCCCACGTCCAAGGAATGGTGGTTGCACAGGCTCAGGAGCGCCTAGAGGAGCTATTCCACATTTAAGGTCAGGAGCAGTGGCAGTGAGGAGATACCCCTCATCCAAGGTAAGGAGCAGTGGCTGCGCTTCGCTGGAGCAGCCGTTAAGAGATACCCCATGTCCAAGGTAAGAGAAACCCAAGTAAGACGGTAGGTGTTACAAGAGGACATCAGAGGGCAGACACACTGAAGCCATAATCACAGAAAACTGGCCAATCTAATCACACTAGGACCACAGCCTTGTCTAACTCAATGAAACTAAGCCATGCCTGTGGCACCACCCAAACCGGGTGGGCATGGTGGAGAGGTCTGACAAAATGTGGTCCACTGGAGAAGGGAATGGCAAACCACGTCAGTATTCTTGCCTTGAGAACCCTATGAACAGTATGAAAAGGCAACATGATAGGATACTGAAAGAGGAACTCCCCAGCTCGGTAGGTGCCCAATATGCCACTGAAGGTCAGTGGAGAAATAACTCCAGAAAGAATGAAGGGATGGAGCCAAAGCAAAAACAATACCCAGTTGTGGACGTGACTGGTGATAGAAGCAAGGTCTGATGCTGTAATGAGGAATATTGCATAGGAACCTGGAATGATAGGTCCATGAATCAAGGCAAATTGGAAGTGGTCAAACAGGAGATGGCAAGAGTGAACATTGACATGCTAGGAATCAGCGAACTAAAATGGACTGGAATGGGTGAATTTAACTACTGCAGGCAGGAATCCCTTAGAAGAAATGGAGTAGCCATCATGGTTAACAAAAGAGTCTGAAATGCAATACTTGGATGCAATCTAAAAACCGACAGAATGATCTCTGTTTGTTTCCAAGGTAAACCATTCAATATCACAGTAATCCAAGTCTATGCCCCAACCAGTAACACTGAAGAAGCTGAAGTTGAACGGTTCTATGAAGACCTACAAGACCTTTTAGAACTAACACCCAAAAAAGGTGTCCTTTTCATTATCAGTTCAATTCAGTTTAGTCACTCAATCATGTCCGACTCTTTGCGACCCCATGAATCACAGCAAGCCAGGCCTCCCTGTCCATCACAAACTCCTGCAGTTCACTCAGACTCAGTGATGCCATCCAGCCATCTCATCCTCTGTAGTCCCCTTTTCCTCCTGCCCCCAATCCTTCCCAGCATCAGAGTTTTTTCCAATGAGTCAACTCTTCACATGAGGTGACCCAAGTACTGGAGTTTCAGCTTTAGCATCATTCCTTCCAAAGAACACCAAGGACTGATCTCCTTCAAAATGGACTCATTGGATCTCCTTGCAGTCCAAGGGATTCTCAAGAGTCTTCTCCAACACCACAGTTCAAAAGCATCAATTCTTCAGTGCTCAGCTTTCTTCATAGTCCAATTCTCACATCCATACATGACCACTGGAAAAACCATAGCCTTGACTAGACGGACCTTAGTCGGCAAAGTACTGTCTCTGCTTTTCAATATGCTGTCTAGGTTGGTCATAACTTTCCTTCCAAGGAGTAAGTGTCTTTTAATTTCATGGCTGCAGTCACCATCTACAGTGATTTTGGAGCCCCCCAAAATAAAGTCTGACAGTGTTTCCACTGTTTCCCCATCTATTTCCCATGAAATGATGGGACCAAATGCCATGATGTTAGTTTTCTGAATGTTGAGCCATTGTAGGGGACTGGAATGCAAAAGTAGGAAGTCAAGAAACACCTGGAGTAACAGGCAAATTTGGCCTTGGAATACGGAATGAAGTAGGGCAAAGCCTAATACAATTTTGCCAAGAGAACGTGCTGGTCATAGCAAACACTCTCTTCCAACAACACAAGAGAAGCCTCTACACATGGGCATAACCAGATGGTCAACACCGAAATCAGATTGATTATTTTATTTGCAGTTAAAGGTGGAGAAGCTCTATACAGTCAGCAAAAACAAGACTAGGAGCTGACTGTGGCTCAGATCATGAGCTCCTTATTGCCAAATTCAGACTTAAATTGAAGAAAGTAGGGAAAACCACTAGACCATTCAGGCATGACCTAAATCAAATCCCTTATGATTATACAGTGGAAGTGAGAAATGGATTTAAGGGCCTAGATCTAATAGACAGAGTGCCTGATGAACTATGGAATGAGGTTCGTGACATTGTACAGGAGACAGGGATCAAGACCATCCCCATGAAAAAGAAATGCAAAAAAGCAAAATGGCTGTCTGGACAGGCCTTACAAATAGCTGTGAAAAGAAAAGAAGCAAAAAGTAAAGGAGAAAAGGAAAGATATAAGCATTTACCTCCTACTATTATAGAACGAGCTTCCCTGATATGTCAGACAGTAAAGAATCTGCCTGCAATGCAGGAGACCCAGGTTTAGTCTCTGGATTGGGAAGATCCCCTGGTGAAGGGAATGGCTACCCCACTCCAGAATTCTTGCCTGGAGAATCCCATGGACAGAAGAGCCTGGCAGGCTAAAGTCCATGGAGTCACAATAAGTTGGCCATGACTGAGTGACTAACACACACACACTTACACACTGTAGAATATCTATACTTGAGTAGATATCTGTATTTTAATACAATCTAAGCAATCTACCAAACTTACTCTTCAGAAATTAAACAAAAGAATTAACAAATGTTTAAATCAAGAATAATCAGATTAAAACATTTTATTGCCAAGAAATTGACTAACAAAGAACCTGGCATTGATATTTTAAGGTCCTAAGGTAAAAATGGCATTATCTGTTTATAATTAGCATAAGAAACTCATCCATATACTAATGTTCTTTATAAGCAATTTCAAGGGGATTACTATCAAAATTCAATTTTGAAATGTTCTTGCTAACTTATTAATGAAAGGATTTCAATTTATTTCCCCTGAGGAGGTCAGAAACACTGGTAGGATGTTAGATCCAAGAATTGTAATGTTTTACGATGGTTTTATTTTCAAAGCACTGTGTGCCAAATTAAACCTTGGAAGGGAGTTGATGTACCATTTGATTCTATAATTACTGACTTGGCCATGGACAAGCTGCTTACTCTGGATAGTTACAACTGAAAGTAGATTGCCCAGCTGTTACTGACGCTTTAAGGGACTGTATAACAGAACAGTATTTTCAACCTTCATCTCAGGTTCTCTATTCTAAACAAATATGATAGCTTAATGACATTTCTTTTTTTTTTACTTTTTTTCAACAGTCTATGAGGAAATACTTAAATATATGTTTAATAATGCATTTATATTGAAAATTCAGTTCAGTCACTCAGTCGTGTCCGACTCTTTGCAACCCCATGAATTGGAGCACTCCAGGCTTCCCTGTCCATCACCAACTCCCAGAGTTCACTCAAACTCACATCCATCAAGTCAGTGATGCCATTCAGCCATCTCATCCTCTGTCCTCCCCTTCTTCTCCTGCCCCCAATACCTCCCAGCATCAGAGTCTTTTCCAATGAGTCAGCTCTTCGCATGAGGTGGCTAAAGTACTGGAGTTTCAGTTTTAGCATCAGTCCTTCCAAAGAAATCCCAGGGCTGATCTCCTTTAGAATGGACTGGTTGGATATCCTTGCAGTCTAAGGGACTCTCAAGGTTCTTCTCCAATACCACATTTCAAAGCATCTATTCTTCAGTGCTCAACTTTCTTGACTGTCCAACTCACATCCGTACATGACCACTGGGAAAACCATAGGCTTGACTAGACAGACCTTTGTTGGTAAAGTAATGTCTCTCCTTTTGAATATTCTATCTAGGTTGATCATAACTTTCCTTCCAAGGAGTAAGCATTTTTTAATTTCATGGCTGCAATCACCATCCACAGTGATTTTGGAGCCCAGAAAAATAAAGTCAATCACTGTTTCCACTGTTTCCCCATCTACTTGCCATGAAGTGATGGGACCAGATGCCATGATCTTAGTTTTCTGAATGTTGAGCTTTAAGCCAACTTTTTTATTCTCCTCTTTCACTTTCATCAAGAGGCTTTTTAGTTCCTCTTCACTTTCTGCCATAAGGGTGGTGTCATCTGCATATCTGAGGTTATTGATATTTCTGCCAGCAATCTTGATTCCAGCTTGTGCTTCTTCCAGCCCAGCGTTTCTCATTATGTACTCTGCATATAAGTTAAATATTCATAATTAGGCACTGCAAATTAAAGTAATAAAATAGAGTATGAAAGTGAAAGTGAAGTCACTCAGTTGTGTCTGACTTTTTGTGACCCCATAGATTATAGCCTACCAGGCTCCTTGGTCCATGGAATTTTCCAGGCAAGAGTGCTGGAGTGGGTTGCCATTTCCTTCTCCAGGGGAATCTTCTCAACCCAGGGATTGAACCTGGGTCTCCTGCATTGCAGGCAGACGCTTATCATTATGTACTCTGCATATAAGTTAAATATTCATAATTAGGCACTGCAAATTAAAGTAATAAAATAGAGTATGAAAGTGAAAGTGAAGTCACTCAGTTGTGTCTGACTTTTTGTGACCCCATAGATTATAGCCTACCAGGCTCCTTGGTCCATGGAATTTTCCAGGCAAGAGTGCTGGAGTGGGTTGCCATTTCCTTCTCCAGGGGAATCTTCTCAACCCAGGGATTGAACCTGGGTCTCCTGCATTGCAGGCAGACGCTTTAACATCTGAGCCGCCAGGGAAGACGGTAAAATAGAGTATACTACTTCAAAATAAGAAATTCAAGGTTATTTCAGACTTCTTATTGTAATAACATATATTTAAAGTGTCAAGTTATCAAAAAATGATTGATTTATATGGGTAGGAACTAAAAAGCAATCATGGTAAAATTAACTGAAGTAAATAAATATTCCTTATGTTTAGTTTTCATGATTCATTTGTATGAGTGTGATAAATTTCTCACACTGATCTTCTCAAGTGGAAGCTGAACTGTAATGAAGTAGTTAAAAGAAATTAAATTTGAAGTATTATTGTGTCTAATGACTTAGCAGCTGTGGATTGTGTCACACTGAAGAATTTAAAAGTCCATCTTATGTTATTTTGTGGCTTCATATCCATTATTCAGAGTACCCTTTACATTTGGTTGTTTCAGTTAGCTCTTGCTGTGTAATAAACTACCTAATGGTTTTAAACAATGCATTTGGCTTCAAATTTTGTGACTGTAATTTGGGTTGACATAGGTGGTACTTCTAGTCGCCTCTGTTGATTCACCTGTGTATGGATTTGCTATCAACTACCAGTCAGCTGGGAAAGTCAACATTGTCTAGGGAATTTTGAAATCTGGCTAGGCATGTGTTACAAGGTCTGCTTCTCTGGTAACAAAGAATTATCTTCATTAGGCCTAGATTTTGCTCCCTGGAAGTGTCAGTTGTTACTTGTAACAATTTGCTTTGGTGAAGCAAGAGAATAATATGATACTTTCTCACAGGCTTTACAGAGCTCAGAAGAATATGCCTCACTAACATATGATTTAGAAATTCAAATATTTTGGATTAGAAATTCCATTTTTTTCTGATGTTAAGACCATTTGGAGTTGAATATAACTTAAATGTCATTTTCTTAGTAAGGATTGACATTTTTCAATTTGGCTTTTATTTAATTTTGTCTTTACAACAAGAGAGCTCCTAAATTCTTGACAGAAGTCTCTGAAGACAGAGGCAGCTTAGTTTCCCGTCTGTTTATGGAACTTTTTGAGAAATGTATTCATGAGTTGGCAGAGACAGAGCCCTTAAAGCCAGGCATATCTAATTATCATGTCATAGCACAGGAAGAGAACCCTAAGGCATTAAGAATTCTCAAACATTAGTAGTGGTTTTCCCTAAAGGTAGTTAAGTAAACTGACAGTTTAGTAAAGTAGCACATCTTCTTGATTACCCTTTCACTGACTGACTCTGAAATCTCATCACAAATGCAAAGTATTCTCACTTCCTCACTGTTAGATTTAAAGTTCCAGGTTTCTATTTTATACAGAAAACTGTACAGAGTGTGGGCCAATGATAGCATGCTTTTTATTGTACCTCAAATAATAAAATTATGTTCTTTAATTTATAGTTGTGAAAATATTGTGAAATGGGTGGTTTTATTTCTTAAAACTATCAGCTATTCAAATACCTATAATCTTGCTTATAAGCATATACCTTTATTAGTTTTGAAAGTGTGAAAGTGAAAGTGAAGCTTGCTAAGTTGTGCCCAACTCTTGGTGACCCCATGGACTATACAGTCCATGGAATTCTCCAGGCCAGAATACTGGAGTGGGTAGCCCTTCCCTTCTCCAGGGGATGTTCTTTAATTTATAGTTGTGAAAATATTGTGAAATGGGTGGTTTTATTTCTTAAAACTATCAGCTATTCAAATACCTATAATCTTGCTTATAAGCATATACCTTTATTAGTTTTGAAAGTGTGAAAGTGAAAGTGAAGCTTGCTAAGTTGTGCCCAACTCTTGGTGACCCCATGGACTATACAGTCCATGGAATTCTCCAGGCCAGAATACTGGAGTGGGTAGCCCTTCCCTTCTCCAGGGGATCTTCCCGACCCAGGGATCGAACCCAGGTCTCCCACATTGCAGGAAGATTCTTTACTAGCTGAGCCACAAGGGAAGCCCAAGAATACTGTAGTGGGTAGCCTATCCCTTCTCCAGAGGATCTTCCCGATCCAGGGATTGAACTGGGGTCTCCTGCATTGCAGGCAGATTCTTTACCAACTGAGCTATGAGGGAAACCCAAGGTGAGGTGAGGTGAAGTCGCTCAGTTGTGTCCGACTCTTTGCGACCCCATGGACTGTAACCTACTAGGCTTCTCCGTCCGTCTGTGGGATTCTCCAGGCAAGAACACTGGAGTGGATTGCCATTTCCTTCTCCAGGGGATCTTCCTGACCCAGGGATCGAACCTGGGTCTCCCGCATTGGAGGCAGACGCTTTAACCTCTGAGCCACCAGGGAAGCCGAGGGAAGCCCAAAGTTATTAGTTATTAGTTAAAGTTATTAGTTTTATAACTTATAAAAAGGAAATTTTAATAATCATAAGTATTATAAGATTGTTACTCCAAATTGCCTACAAATATTTTTGAGTGATTGTGTAGGTGAATTTTCCAGAAAATGAAACTATTTCATGAGAATCACTGTGATTCTTATCGAGGAACTGGAATTTGAGTAGTAGCCAGTATAGGGAGACTCTGTTACAGGGTTTTGGTGACATATCCTTGGAGAAGGCAATGGTACCCCACTCCAGTACTCTCGCCTGGAAAACCCCATGGATGGAGGAGGCTGGTGTGCTGCAGTCCATAGGGTTATGAAGAGCTGGACACAACTGAGCGATTTCACTTTCATGCATTGGAGAAGAAAATAGTAACCCACTCCAGTGTTCTTGCTTGGAGAATCCCAGGGATGGGGGAGCCTGGTGGGCTGCTGTCTATGGGGTCGCACAGAGTTGGACACAACTGAAGCGACTTAGCAGCAGGCTTAGCAGCATCCTCTTTCAATAATTTGACTCATAAGCATTTTAGACAGAACTAATATTCTTACTGGTTGCCTCAGACATGAACATATTCCAACACATTGATCCATAATGTTTTTATAAGTTTATGCTTTTTGACAGTGACTTTGGCATACAAACCACAGACATACCGATCAAATTATTCCCAGAGTATGTTGGGTAGGTTGGATAACAGAGTCAAGTTTCAGATCAGTGTCTCTTGCTTAGCATAAATACTTGTATTAAAAGTAACATACCTGTGTACAAGATAAGAAGAATATCACATATGATAGCATGTGTAAAATAGGTACATTTTCGTATACTGAAATACTCTTATTAAATGTAGATGAAAACAATGAGGTAGAAACAGGAAAACAATCTTTGCTTCTACTTTCCATTTAAATTATTTCTTTAAACCCTTTATTTTCTTAATCCTAGAAGAAAACATAAGAAATTTCCTTAGGATTCTGTTCAGGTAATATGGTGTCCACATATGCCCCCCTGACTTTCCATGGAATACAATGATAAGATCTGGTCAGAATGTATGGGGAATGTATTTGATGATTTAAAATAAATAGGAACTGCTTGACCAGATTCTAAGTAACCTATGTGATCTGAATTTTTTATTTTCCTCCCTGTTCCCTCTAGCCCCCACACATGAACTTAGCTTAGTGGTAAACCTGGATAGAGCATGATGGTGCAGACAGAGGGCTCCAGGAGAAGCTTTCTGCTTCTGACTTAAAGAGCAGGAACCTCAACTTCTAAAGCTAACAGTAAGTTTAAAAAAAACCCTATGATTTGTTTTTTCTTTTGTCTTTTTCTGTTCTCTCTATGCCCTTGACCATAGATAGTTCGCTGTCATTGGTAACTGGAGTAGCAGCAGAGAGAGAAACAATGCATTACCTTTAGGGTAACAGTAATACAGATGTTAGAGATTAATAGTTAATTTTTAATTAATAATTAGAAATTTCTCACCAGAAACTATGTAAGAAGGAACTTGCACAACATATTTAAAGTATTGAGAAAAAAGAACTGTCAAGTGTTAAATTTTATAGCCAGTGAAAATATTTTTCTGAAATGAAGATGAAATAAAGACATTTTCAGATGAAGAAAAACTAAGAAAATTCATAACCAACAAATAAGCTCTAAAATTGTTGCTAAAATTTCTTCAGGTATAAAGGAAATGATACTAGAAGGAAACCTAGAACACTGAAATATCAGGAAGGATGAACAACAGAAATGATATATATTTAAGTCAATATTTGCAATTGTTTGGCAATTCCATTATATATATATATATATAGACACACACACACACACATATTGTATACATACATGCACATACTTGCTAAACATACTTTAAGAACTGTAGAGGATAGTTTATACTATATGTGTACTGTCTCTTATACACATCTAGATGTGTATAAGAGACAGTATCTAATTATCATGTCATAGCACAGGAAGAGAACCCTAAGGCATTAAGAATTCTCAAACATTAGTAGTGGTTTTCCCTAAAGGTAGTTAAGTAAACTGAATATAATTTCACTTGAAGTAGAAAGATGTTGATTATAAGTAGCCTGTGTAAAGTATGCATTTAAATCCTAGGGTTTTTTTTTTTTTCTTTGTAAAATAAATGTTGCAAACAGATATAGTTAAAATTACAATTGATACATTAAGCTGGAACATAATATTCAAATAACCCAACATAAAAGAGAAAAAGGGAAATAAAAAACAGGAAAGAAGACAACAAAAAGAATAATCCAAATCAGACAATAACTACATTTCTGGAAGTTTATTTTAAAGCATCTATTAAAAAATATAGCTTGTCAAAAAGTATTAAGAAAACAACACAACTACATGTTGTCCATAAGAAACTCGCTTCAAAATTAATGATATAGATTGGTTAAAATCAAAAGGATGGAAAAAGTTATGCTCTGCAAAAGCTAATCAAAGAAGGTTTGAGTGGCTATGTTACTCTCTGAAGTAGATCTCAAAGCAAATTACCAGGGATGAAAGAAGATATTATATATCGATAAAAGGGTCAGTTCACCAAGGAGAAATAACAATCTTAAATGTTTGTATGCTTAAAATTAGAATCTTAAAGTACACAAAGCAGAAACTCAAAGAAATGAAAGTACCCTGGAAGCTCATCCATCCTTAATTGCATCTGCCACCTCTGTCTCTTGCAGTCACATCGTTGTTTTTTTTTTTTTTTAATTGCACTTGTGCTTTCCCATTGTTATCCACATATGCTGTCTTAGCCCCACCTCAATTAAAACAATATTTTCTTGACCTCCCATCGCTGTAGAAACTATCATTTTTTTTTTTCCTTTTACAGTCAAAACTTGGAAGTTGTCTGTGTTCCCCCTGTCTTCAACTGTACTCCTCTGACTGCATATTGAACACACTTTATATGCCCATAATTCCATAAAAATTGCAGTTCTCAAGGTCATGAATGCCTCGACATTGCCTAATCCAATAGTCATTCTTCCTTTCTCACCTTCCTGAACGTTTGGCAGCATTTGACAGTGCTGATCATTCCTTCTGTGGAGTATTTTCGAACTCCATCCTTTGACCTCACTGGCTGTTTCTTTCTCCCCTGTTTTTCATCCACTTCAGGTAACTGACCTGTGAACAAGGAAGACTCTACCCACCTCCCTAGGAGCAGCTTTTTCTAAAATTGGTCAATTTGCTGTATCTTCTAGTTGCTCAAGCCAAAACGAACAAACAGAAAAGCACAATTTTATCCTGAATGTCTGTTCATCTTTCACATGAAATTCATTAGCAGATCTAGTTTGAAATACTTTCTGAATCTTATAACTTTTGAATAACTCCACTGCTTAGCCTGTGTTCATAGCACTGTCATCTTCACTTAGATTTTTGCATTGACCTCCAAGAAGTCTCCCTCTTTTTATCCTTGTTTCCATATGCACCCACTGTATTTTCCACACTAATGCGAGATTGATCTTTCTGAATGTGAAGTTAGATCATGTCATATCTCTGTGGTTCCACTCTCTCAAGAAAAGCCAAAGAATTTTTATGTCCAACAGGGCTCTACATAGTCTTCCCCTCCTGATAAGCCATCCTCAGTTCCTTCTCCTAGCTCATTCACTCAACACCATCCAGCCACTTTGATCTCATTCTTTTCTCAGTGCACAGAAAATGTTTTGTAGGTCATCTGTAACTGCTCCTCTACAATCTTACTGAGCTGTTCCTCAGTTTTATCTATGGCGTTTACTAGCAATTCTATTATAAATACTGTATCTCTTATCACTTTATGACCCTTAACCTGTTTTTTTCCCCCTCATTCTTAGTTCTTCCTACCACTTGCCCCATAATGTGTATTTATTTGTGTCTGTTTTATTTCCTGTTTTTCACTTAAAAGTGAGTGATACAAAAACAGGCCTTTTCTCTTTTAAAAATTCTAATTGACTTATAATTGATATCATATTAATTTCAGGTATAACATGATTCATTATTTGTACATATTATGAAATCAGGGCTTCCCTGGTGGCTTAGAGGTTAAAGCGTCCGCCTCCAATGCGGGAGACCTGGGTTCGATCCCTGGGTCGGGAAGATCCTCTGGAGAAGGAAATGGCAATCCACTCCAGTATTCTTGCCTGGAGAATCCCATGGACAGAGAAGCCTAGTAGGTTACAGTCCATGGGGTCACAAAGAGTCGGACACGACTGAGTGACTTCACCTCACAGTGTCTAGCTACATTCTTTACTATACCTAGTTAAATTTTTTTTTTTTTTATTGTCATAATAAGGACCTTTAAGATCTGCTCTGGAAGCAAGGTTCAAATACACAACACACTATTGTTAGCTATAATCCTCATGCTGTACTTTACATCCTATGACTTATTTATTTTATAACTAGCAGTTTGTACCTTTTGACCACCTCACATTTTTTATTGGCAGTGTTTCTATCAATGAAAGTAAGGACTGGCACATAATAGCTGCTCAGTAAACATTTGACAGATGACTAGTGGAATGTAAAGGTGACCGTTGTGCCTGACAGAAAGTGATGATCAGGAGGAAGACTGGATAACCTATGAAAGACAAGCAAGGACACCGAGGAGCCACTCTGTGGCTTGAAGAAGAAATTTGATAGTACCTGCATTGGAATGGTGAGTGATCACTGTGTCTGCTGTGGCAAGAATGGATTTTAGGGAAACAGGATTCAGGAAGTTAGGTGCCTAGTGAACCGTCTGAGAGAGAATTGTGGCCTAGGCATGTACAGTAGGGTATTCCAGCATTAGCCACAGAGGGGGTGGTGGTGATGTGACCACTGTAACCAGGATGTTTTCAAGCATCCACAAGGCTGTTTAACATGGGCATCTGAAGATGGGTGCTGACAGTATGTAAGTAGGAGGCCACACCACAGTAGGTGAAAAGAGGGACTAGATGAGATTATTTAGATAAGAACAGATGCATGCACAATGTAGTCCAACAAATACAATTAGGTATTTTAACAGGGCCCAGAGAACAACAACAAAGAATGAAAAAGAGAAGCCAATATCATGAGGTTAAGCCCATAGTATAATGGTATAAACTAGCAGAGAGTGGTGAGAAGAAGAAGAAGAAGCCAATAGTAGTATAAAATGTTTCAAAATGAAAACGATAGTTAATGGTGCCAAATGTTCCAGACAGAGAGTATATAGGTTGAAAATATATAGGCCTAATATTCAAAAGCAGAAACATTACTTTGCCGACTAAGGTCCGTCTAGTCAAGGCTATGGTTTTCCCTGTGGTCATGTATGGATGTGAGAGTTGGACTGTGAAGAAGGCTGAGCACCGAAGAATTGATGCTTTTGAACTGTGGTGTTGGAGGAGACTCTGGAGCGCCCCTTGGACTGCAAGAAGATCCAACCAGTCCATTCTGAAGGAGATTGGTCCTGGGATTTCTTTGGAAGGAATGATGCTAAAGCTGAAACTCCAGTACTTTGGCCACCTCATGCGAAGAGTTGACTCATTGGAAAAGACTCTGATGCTGGGAGGGATTGGGGGCAGGAGGAGAAGGGGACGACCAAGGATGAGATGGCTGGATGGCATCACTGACTCGATGGATGTGAGTCTGAGTGAACTCCAGGAGTTGGTGATGGACAGGGAGGCCTGGTGTGCTGCGATTCATGGGGTTGCAAAGAGTTGGACACGACTGAGTGATTGAACTGAACTGAACTGAATATTATCTAACACAGGCTATTAGATAAGCAATGTGAAATTCCATAAGGTTCATAGAATTCATTCATTCAACAGCAACAACGACATGTAGCAGAACAGTGTTTTTGGAATGGCACTAAATTTTATCAAAGAAGACAGAATTACAGTGTTAATATTCTAGTGGTTTACACTGGCATTAAGTAATTGAGAGCAAATAAATCACTTTATAATTTTATTTTTAAACATGCCATTATATAATCATTTTCCCTAGTAATTTTCATTCATGGAGTTGATTCTACAGGTTTATTTGTACATACATGCAGGGTTATTTATTGCACTATTGGTGATTGTACCACTATTTCTCATGGCAAAATAATGTTGAAATTAGGTACTCATTCATTTATTGATAGATAAATAAGAAATGATATAGCAGTAAGGCTTCTGTGTAGCTGAACTGTGAATGAAGAATGGGTTTATGCACTGATATGAATTGACCACTGAGAGATACAGTCATAAATATATGATGTATATAAACATAAGAAATTGCTGAATATTGTTAATACTATAATACTATTAGTGTAAAAAATCAGAAAAAAACTAATACATGTGTTATCTTCAATATGCATGCAGTATTTTCAGAATTTTCTTCAAGATGCTGTTTTTTATCCCTGATTTAGATACAGAACTACTTATTTGAGGTACAGGGATGGGAACTAGACTTGTATAGTGTACTGTTTTGTGAATTTTAGGTTTAGAAACAAATGTTATGCTATATAAAGTAAACATTTAAAAAGAAGACTTCTGAAAAGGGGTTTGCCTTTTAAAAAAGTGATTAGTGTTCATTTCTTTTCATTGTTGATTTTATTTTTATTTATCAGTGATCTAAAACATATACATAGAAGGACACCCCAGTGGGAAATGGAAGAGGACACTTTGTAATGAACCTTTCTAATTACAACCTATTCTGCTGCCTCATAGTTCCAGATGATTTATAGTTAATCTCTGGTCAGTGACGTTGATGCAGGAGAAAAAACAGTTGCAATAGTTAGGCTCAGAAACATCTTTGAAGTAAAATACAATCACTTCCTAAAGAGAAGTCAGTGTCAGTAAGTGTTACATCAGTTCGTTTAAGTCTCTCAGTCATGCCTGACTCTTTGCGACCACATGGACCGCAGCATGACAGGCCTCCCTGTCCATCACAAACTCCCGGAGTTTACCCAAACTCATGTCAGTTGAGTCACAGGTGCCATCCAACCATGTCATCTTCTGTTGTCCCCTTCTCCTCCTGCCTTCATCTTTTCCAGCACCAGGGTCTTTTCAAATGAGTCAGCTCTTCGCATTAGGTGGCCAAACTGTAGGAGTTTCAGCTTCAGCATCAGTCCTTCCAATGAATATTCAGGACTGATCTCCTTTAGGATGGACTGGTTAGATCTCCTTGCACTTCAAGGGACTCTCAAGAGTCTTCTCAAACACCACAGTTCAAAAACATCAGTTCTTTGGTGCTCACCTTTTTTCATAGTCCAACACTCACATCCATACATGACTGCTGGAAAAACCATAGCCTTGACTAGACGGACCTTTGTTGGCAAAGGAATGTCTCTGCTTTTTAATATGCTATCTAGGTCAGTCGTAACTTTCCTTCCAAGGAGTAAGCGTCTTTTAATTTCATGGCAGCAGTCTCAATCTGCAGTGATTTTGGAGCACCAAAAAATAAAGCCTGCCACTGTTTCCATTGTTTCCCAATCTTTTTGGCATGAAGTGATGGGATCAGATGCCATGATCTTGGTTTTCTGAATGTTGAACTTTAAGTCAACTTTTTGACTCTCCTCTTTCACTTTCATCAAGAGGCTCTTTAGTTCTTCTCTTTCTGTCATAAGGGTGGTGTCATCTGCATATCTGAGGTTATTGATATTTTTCCTGGCAATTTTGATTCCAGCTTGTGCTTCCTCCATCCCAGTGTTTCTCATGGTGTACTCTGCATATAAGATAAATAAGCAGGGTGACAATATACAGCCTTGATGTACTCATTTTTTCCTAGTTGGAACCAATCTGCTATTCCATGTCCAGTTCTAACTATTGCTTCCTGACCTGCATACAGATTTTTCAAGAGGCAGGTCAGATGGTCTAGTATCCCCATCTCTTTCAGAACTTTCCACAGTTTATTGTGATCCACACAGTCAAAGGCTTTGGCATAGTCAATAAAGCAGAAATAGATGTTTTTTGGAACTCTTTTTTTTCCATGATCCAGTGGATTCTGGCAATTTGATCTCTGGTTCCTCTGGCTTTTCAAAACCAGCTCAAACATCTGGAAGTTCAGGTTCACATATTGTTGAACCTGGCTTGGAGAATTTTCAGCATTACTTTACTAGTGTGTGAGATGAGTGCAAATGTGTGGTAGTTTGAGCATTCTTTGGCATTGCCTTTGGGACTGGAATGAAAACTGACCTTTTCCAGTTCTGCGGCCACTGCTGAGTTTTCCAAATTTGCTGGCATATTGAGTGCAGCACTTTCATAGCATCATCTTTTAGGATTTGAAATAGCTCAACTGGAATTCCATCACCTCTATTAGTTTTTCTAAGTTTTCCTTTCTAAGGACCACTTGATTTCACATTCCAGGATGTCTTGGCTCTAGGTGAGTGATCACACCATCGTGATTATCTGGGTCACGAATATCTGTTTTGTACAGTTCTTCTGTGTATTCTTGCCACCTCTTCTTCATATCTTCTGATCCTGTTAGGTCCATACCATTTCTGTTCTTTATTGAGCCCATCTTTGCATGAAATATCCCCTTGGTATTTCTAATTTTCTTGAAAAGATCTCTAGTCTTTCCCATTATATTGTTTTCCTCTATTTCTTTGCACCAATCAATGAGGAAGGCTTTCTTAACTCTCCTTTCTATTCTTTGGAACTCTGGGTTCAAATGAGTATACCTTTCCTTTTCTTCTTTGCTTTTTGCTTCTCTTCTATTCACAGCTATTTGTAAGGCCTCCTTAGACAGTCATTTTGCATTTTTACATTTCTTTTTCTTGGGGATTGTCTTGATCCCTGTCTCCTATACAGTGTCACGAACCTACGTCCATAGTTCATCAGGCACTCTGTCTATCAGGTCTAGTCCCTTAAATCTATTTCTCACTTCCACTGTATAATCATAAGGGACTTGATTTAGGTCATACCTGAATGCTTTAGTGGTTTTTCCTACTTTGTTCAATTTAAGTCTGAATTTGGCATAGTCTGCTCCTGGTCTTGTTTTTGCTGACTGTATAGAGCTTAACCATCTTTGGCTGCAAAGAATATAATCAGTCTGATTTCAGTGTTTACCATCTGGTGATGTCCATGTGTGGAGTCTTCTCTTGTGTTGTTGGAAGAGGTTGTTTGCTATGACCAGTGCATTCTCTTGGCAAAACTCTATTAGCCTTTGCCCTGCTTCATTCCATATTCCAAGCCCAAATTTGCCTGTTACTCCAGTTGTTTCTTGACTTCCTACTTTTGCATTCCTGCCCCTATAATGAAAAGGACATCTTTTTTGAGTGTTAGTTCTAGACAGTCTTGCAGGTCTTCATTTAACTTCAGCTTCTTGAGCACTACTGTTTGGAGCATAGACTTGGATTACCATGATTTTGAATGGTTTGCCTTGGAAACAAACAGAGATCATTCTCTTGTTTTTGAGATAGCATCGAAGTACTGCATTTCAGATTCTTTTGTTGACTCTGATGGCTACTCCATTTCTTTTAAGGGATTCTTGCCCATTGTAGTAAATATAAGGGTCCTCTGAGTTAAATTCACCCATTCCAGTCCATTTTAGTTCGCTGATTCTTAAAATGTCAGTGTTCACTCTTTCCATCTCCTGTTGACCTCTTCCATGTTACTCTGATTCATGGACCTAATATTCAGTGAGTCGGCACTTCACATGAAGTGGCCAAAATATTGGAGCTGAGCTTCAGCATCAGTCCTTTAAATGAATATTTAGGATTGATTTCCTTCAGGATTTACTGATTTGATCTCCTTACAGTCCAAGGGACTCTCAAGAATCTTCTCTTATACCCTAGTTCAAAAGCATCAATTCTTCTGCATTAGCCATCCTCATGGCCCAACACTCACATCCATACATGACTGCTGGAAAAACCATAGCTTTGAATATGCAGACCTTTGTTGGCCAAGTAATGTCTCTGCTTTTTAATACACTGTCTAGGTTTGTCATAGCTTTTTTCCTAGGAGCAAGCATCTTTTAATCTCATGGCTACAGTCATCATCTGCAGTGATTTTGGAGCCCAAGAAAATAGTCTATTTCTAGTTTCAGTTTTTCCCCATTTATTTGCCGTGAAGTGATGGGACTGGGTGCCGTAGTCTTAGTTTAGTATTTTTTTTAATAATGAGTTTTAAGCAAGCTTTTTCACTCTGTTCTTTAACCTTCATCAAGAGGCTCTTTTAGTTCCTCTTTACTTTATGCCATTAGGGTGTTGTCATCTGCATATCTCAGAAAATCTTGATTACAAGAAATCTTTATTCCAACCTGTGCTTCATCCAACCTGGCATTTTGAATGATGTATTCTGCATTTCAGTTAAATAAGAGGGTGACAGTATATAGCCTTGACACACTCCTTTCCCAGTTTAGAACCAGTCTGTTGTGTTGTTTCATGTCTGGTTCCATCTGTTGTTCCATGTTGCTTCTTGACCTGCATACAGATTTCTCAGAAGGCAGGTAAGTTGGTCTGTTAGCCCCATCTCTTGAAGAATTTTCCATAGTTTGTTGTTATCCACACAGTCAGAGGCTTTAGTGTAGTCGATGATTCAGAAGTAGATGTTTCTCTGGAACTCTCTTGCTCTTTCTAGGAGCCAACAGATGTTGGCAATGTGATCTCTGGTTCTTCTGCCTTTTCTAAATATAGCTTGTACATCAGGAAGTTCTTGGTTCACATGCTGTTGAAGCCAAGATTGAAGGATTTTGAGCTAGCATGTGAAGTGAGTGAAGTGAGCACAATTGTACATTAGTTTGAACATTCTTTGGTATTGCCCTCCTTTGGGATTGGAATAAAAATTGACCTTTTCCAGTCCTGTGGCCACTGCTGAGTTTTCCAGGTTTGCTGGTATATTGAGTGAAGCACTTTGACAGCATCATCCTTTAGGATATGAAATAGCTCAACTGGAATTCCATCACCTCCACTAGCCTTGTTTATAATAATGCTTCATAAGTCCACTTGATTTCACACTCCAGGATATCTGGCTCTAGGTGAGTGATCGTACCATCATGGTTATCAGGGTCATTAAGACCTTTTTGTACAGGTTCCCTGTGTATTCTTGTCAGCTCTTCTGAATATCTTCTGTTTATATTAGGTTGATAGTGTTTCTGTCCTTTATTGTGCCCTTCTTTGCATGAAATGTTCCCTTGGTGCCTGTCATTTTCTTGGAGGTCTCTAGTCTTTGTTATTCTATTATTTTTCTCTATTTCTTTGCATTGTTCACTGTGATATATGGGAATTAACAATTGGTCAGCTCTTCACAGAGTGGTTGTGAGAAAACATAAGTTTTGGTTTTGAGCTTCTAGGTGTAGAGGTGGTCAATTAGGAGAAGGAACCAAAGTGAAAATAAGAAGCAAGACTTTATTCATTTACTACAACCTTGTAGGCAGGAAGGCAAAACAGGAGGCAGGAATGTTGCATTTTCCCCTGGATTGGTATCAGGAAGTGTCAGTCTGATGACACAGCACAAGTGGAGTAATCCTCTCACAGCCAAGGAGCCTTGAATGAAAGTCTCCTGACGTTTTAGGTACGCAGGGAGCTTGGTGGTTGGAGCGAGGGAAGGGGTAGGAATAGAAAAGTACTGAGTGGAGAATTATCTTAGTCAAGCTCTGCACCCCTGAAAGGAGTTGGCAGCAGGAACTCCTGAAAAGTGCTTCAGCCTAAACTTGCATCCCCTTCACTGGGAGGCCTCTGACTGAAGGCACTTGGGCCAGAAATAGAGGCAGGCCTGGAGCATGGCTGGTGGGGAGGGAGAAACTCTGAAGGGACCAGCGGGCCTGTGTTTACATCTCTCTCCAGAAAACTGTAACACACTGGCTGTGCACTCAATATGGTACATGGAGAGCCACTGTCTCTTGTGAGACTTGGCAGGTAAAGCCGTGTGCTCACCTGTGGTCAGGATCAAAAGATCACACACAGAACTTGGGCCTGGAGCCAGACTTTTTAATAAGCTATGTGAACGTGTTTCTAAAGCTATAAAGTATTATTTATATTTAAGACATACATATTATTAATGCTTTTTATTAATTAGACTTCCCTGGTGGCTCAGACGGTAAAGCGTCTGTCTAAAATGTGGGAGACCTGGGTTCGATCCCTGGGTCGGGAAGATCTCCTGGAGAAGGAAATGGCAATCCACTCCAGTACTATTGCCTGGAAAATCCCATAGACAGAGGAGCCTGGTAGGCTACAGTCCATGGGGTCACAAAGAGCCAAACACGACTGAGTGATTTCACTTTCACTTTTATTATTAATGCAGTTAAAAGTATGAGTGTACAAGCAGTACTTTCTTCTATAGAGAAAATAATTCTATAGAACATTTAAATTTAAGACAAATGTCACGTTATTCTACCCTTGCTCTAACCCCTGTTGTAGTTGACTACTGGGAAGAAATTGTTAATATGATAATTTAAAATATTTTGAGAAAGAATAATTATGCTGATTAAAATGCAAAGAAAACTTTTCCTTGTTGGGAACAATAAATATTGGATTGTGAAAATATGATTTAAGATCCAAGTATCCTGAGAAATTTGAAGTGACTCCATGAGCAGGTTGTATATAATGATATTGTATGAATATATTAACATTTTAGATATTTCTGATAGAATTTGGTTTAGATTAATTTTATCTTTACTGTATTATGGATGTCTGAGTCTAGTTGAAAATAGTATTTGGCCTCCTTATACAGCAACAGATGCACTATTTGCATAACTAAGATGCTATATGTGGGCTTGTTTTTGGCTGCCTCTAGATTTATGACACCAAATTATGTTTTATGCATATGGAAGAAAATCTGATGAGGTAATGGATGTCAGTGGAAAGAAGAGTTAATTTAGTTCCTCTTACAAATAGTAAAGGCTTCCCTGGTGACTCAGATGGTAAAGCGTCTGCCTGCAATGCAGGCGACCTAGGTTCCATCCCTGCATCAGGAAGATCCCCTGGAGAAGGCAATGGCAACCCACTCCAGTACTCTTGCCTGGAAAATCCTATGGATAGAGGAGCCTGGTAGGCTACAGTCCTTGGGATCGCAAACAGTTGGACACAACTGAGCAACTTCACTTCACAAATATTAAATGTTTTTAAAGTCACTCTGATATAATTTTGGGTATGTGAATTAATTGCTTCATTCATGGATGTATATATCTTACACAGAAGGTTTTTAAAGTTAAAAAATGACTATAATGTTTAGAAATAATCTGTATCTTTGTTTCTAATTGTATTAAGTTTGAATAATATATTTGAACTCTTTAGTAACTATATATTAT
>SJYT01081933.1:91645-123322 GCA_006410635.1 Cephalophus harveyi
TTGACTCATTGGAAAAGACTCTGATGCTGGGAGGGATTGGGGGCAGGAGGAGATGGGGACGACCGAGGATGAGATGGCTGGATGGCATCACGGACTCGATGGATGTGAGTCTGAGTGAACTTCGAGAGATGGTTATGAACAGGGAGGCCTGGCGTGCTGCGATTCATGGAGTCGCAAAGAGTCGGACACGACTGAGTGACTGAACTGAACTGAACTGAACTTTCACGGTCATCAAGAGGCTCTTTAGTTCTTCACTTTCTGCCATAAGGGTGGTGTCATCTGCATATATATGTAATATATATATACACACACACACACACACGGTGATTGCAGCCATGAAACTGAAAGATGCTAACTCTTTGGAAGAAAAGTTATGACCAACCCAGGCAGCATATTAAAAAGCAGAGACATTCCTTTGCCAACAAAGATCCATCTAGTCAAGGCTATGATTTTTCCAGTAGTCATGTATAGATGATGAGAGTTGGACTGTAAAGGAAGCTGAGTTCTGAAGAATTAATGCTTTTAAACTGTGGTGTTGGAGAAGACTCTTGAGAATCCCTTGCACTGCAAGGAGATCCAACCCGTCCATTCCAAAGGAAATCAGTCCTGAGTGTTCATCAGAAGGACTGATGTTGAAGGTGAAACTCCAATACTTTAGCCACCTGATGTGAAGAACTGACTCATTTGAAAGGACCCTGATGCTGGGAAAGATTGAAGGCAGGAAGATAAGGGGACAGCAGAGAATGAGATGTTTGGATTGCATCACCGACTCAATGGAGACAAGTTTGGGTAAACTTGGGGAGTTGGTAATGGACAGGGAGGCCTGGCATGCTGCCGTCCATGTGGTCACAAAAAGTCAGACACAACTAAAGACTGAACTGAACTAATGTTATAAGTGAATATTGTTAAGAGTAAATCCTAAGAGGTCTCATCACAAGGGAGCTTTTTTTTTTTTTTTTTTTAGTATTCAGTCTATGTATGAATGTTCAGTATCATGGTAATCATTCCATGATTCATATGAATCAAAGCATAATCATGTACACCTTACACTTATACAGTTGTAATGTGAATCATATCTCAATAAAATGGGAGGAAAAACAAAGTTAAAAAAAAACATACACAGAAAAAGTGAAAGCACTCTGTCCCTCTTTACTCTTTCCTTGCTCTTTCCTATTTTTTCAGACTTATTTTATAACTTTTTCTTCATTTCTTGATTTGAAAACAGATTGTTTTGCAACATTTTAAAATGTCTTTATTAAAACTTCAAGATTTCATATCAGCACTCAGAAGACTTGACACAGCTTTTTCATGATTATTAATACTTTGCATGTTTCACTTAAAGCCCTTTACAGACTATGATGACAGTCATGTATTTATAACAGCCAGTAGACATTTGTATTATCTTTCAGTCATAATTTTATTGTATATAGAATACCAGGAGAAAATTTTAAGAAACCAAAATTCTGCATCTCTATCTCTACATGTTGAGTGAACCTGTAAAATCAGCACACAGATAAAGAGAACATTAGCACACCCTTGAAGGTCCCTTGTGTTTCTCCTTCCAACCATTGTTCCCCCTGGTATAACTATTATCCTTATTCCAAATAATTTTCCTCATTGTTTAATTTTTGATAAAAAAGAATTATATAATCTGTATCCCTTTATGACTGGATTCCTGCTTGTAATGCTGTGTATTTGATACCTATCCACTTTGTTGTGTTGGATAGATTTTACTCAGTTGCTGTATATTAAGTTGTATGAATATACTTCAGTTTTACATATCTAAATAATTGTCAGTGGACACAGAATTTTACTTCTACATAAAGTAGAAGTATGCGTCTATACACACTAGAAAGATGAGTGTCTTTCAGGATTAGTGCTACTAAGAACATCTTCAACATGAATATTGATGCACATGTGAATGTATTTCCACCTTGAAGCGAAAATACTACACAGTTTTGTTTGCAGATGTTTTGTGGTAGTTGTTCACTTGCTCAGTGATGTCCAACTCTTTGCAACCCCGTGGACTGCAGCACTCTGGCTTCTCTGTCCTTCAATATCTCCCATAGTTTGTTCAAACTCATGTCCATTGAGTTGATGATGCCATCCAGCCATCTCATCCTGTGTCATCCCCTTCTCCTCCTGTCCTCATTCTTTCCCAGCATCAGGGTCCTTTCCAATGAGGCAGATCTTTGTGTTAGATGGCCAAAGTATTGAAGCTTCAGCATCAATCCTCCCAATGAGTATTCAGGGTTGATTTCCTTTAGGATTGACTGGTTTGACCTCCTTGCTGTCCGAGGGACTGTCAAGAGTTTTCTCCAAAACCAGTTTGAAGGCATCAGTTCTTCAGTGCTCACCCTTCTTTGTGGTACAGCTCTCACATCCGTACATGACTACTGAAAAACCACAGCTTTGAATATAAGGAGCTTTGTTGGCAAGGTGATGTCTCTGCTTTTTAATATGTTGTCTAGGTTTGTCATAGCTTTTCTTCCAAGGAACAAGTGTCTTTTAACCTCATGGCTGCAGACATGGTCCATAGTGATTTTGGAGCTCAAGAAAATAAAATCTGTCACTCTTTCCATTTTTTCCCCATCTCTTTGCCATGAAGTGATAGGACCAGATGGCATGATCTTATATTTCTGAATGTTGAATTTTAAGCCAGCTTTTTCACTCTTCTCTTTCACTTACATATATGTTAAACAAGCAGGGTGACAATATAAAGCCTTGATGTACTCCTTCCCAATTTGGAACCAGTCCATTGTTCCATGTCCAGTTCTAACTGTTGCTTCTTGACCTGCATACAGGTTTCCTGGGAGGCAGGAAAGGTGGTCTGGTATTCTCATCTCTTTAAAAATTTTCGACAGTTTGTTGTGAACCACACAGTCAAAGGCTTTAGTGGAGTCAATGAAGCAATTGAAGGATTTTGAGCATTACTTTGCTAGCATGTAAAATGAGTACAATTGTGTGGTAGTTTGAGCATTCTTTGGCATTGCCTTTCTTTGGGATTGGAATAAAAACTGACCTTTTCTAGTCCTGTGGCCACTGCTGAGTTTTCCAAATTTGCTGGCATATTGAGTGTAGCATGTTAACAGCTAACAGCATCATCTTTTAGGATTTGAAATAACTCAGCTGGAATTCTATCACCTCCACTAGCTTTGTTCATCATAATGCTGCTAAGGCCCACTTGACTTTGCACTCCATTGTGTCTGAATCTAGGCGAGTGACCACAGCAGTGTGGTTATCTGGGTCATTAAGACCTTTTTTGTACAGTTCTTCTGTGTATTCTTGCCACCTCTTCTTAATCTCTTCTGCTTCTGTTAGGTCCTTGCTGTTACGGTCCTTTTCTATGTCCATCTTTGCATGAAATGTTCCCCTGGTATCTCTAATTTTCTTGAAGAGATCTCTACTTTTCCCCATTCTGTTGTTTTCTTCACTTTCTTTGCATTGTTCTCTTAAGAAGGCTTTTTTTTTTTTTTTTTTTTAATCTCTCCTGGCTATTCTTTGGAACTCTGCATTCAGATAGATACATCTTTCCTTTTTTCCTTTGCCTGGACTTCTCTTCTTTTCTCAGCTATTTGTAAGACCTCATAAGACAACCATTTTGCATTATTGCATCTCTTTTTCTTGGGGATGGTTTTGGTCACTGCCTCCTGTACAGTTTTATGAATCTCTGTCCATAGTTCTTCAGGCTCTCTGTCTATCATATCTAATCCCTTGAATATATTTGTCACTTCCACTATATAATCATAAGGGATTTGATTGAGGTCATAACTGAATGTCTAGTGGTTATCCTTATTTCATATGGTCCTATTGCAAATGTTTGGTCTGAGTTAATTATTGATAAATGGATGGTCAACACTGAAATCAGATTGATTATATTCTATGCAGTCAAAGATGGAGAAGCTCTATACAGTCAACAAAAACAAGACCAGGAGCTGACTGTGGCTCAGATCATGAACTCCTTATTACCAAATTCAGACTTAAATTGAAGAAAGTAGGGAAAACCGCTCAGTCATTCAGGTATGACCTAAATCAAATCCCTTATGATTATACACTGGAAGTGAGAAATAGATTTAAGGGCCTAGATCTGATAGAGTGCCTGATGAACTATGGAATGAGGTTCGTGACATTGTACAGGAGACAGGGATCAAGACCATCCCCACGGAAAAGAAATGCAAAAAAGCAAAATGGCTGTCTGGGGAGGCCTTACAAATAGCTGTGAAAAGAAGAGAGGCGAAAAGCAAAGGAGAAAAGGAAAGATATAAGCACCTGAATGCAGAGTTCCAAAGAATAGCAAGAGGAGATAAGAAAGACTTCTTCAGCGATCAATGCAAAGAAATTCAATGATCATGAGTTTGAGTAAACTTCAGGAGTTCATTATGTTCAGGGAGGCCTGGTGTCCTGCAGTCCATGGGATCACAAAGAGTTTAACATGACTGAGCCACTGAACTGAACTAGCAATGAGAAAGAATAAATATTTCTTGCTAGAATATAAACAATCTACCTGGGTTTTAATGAAATACAAATGTAGAAGCTGAATCTTACTAGGAAAAAACTCAAAAACTCTAACCCTAAATTATAAAACTATATTTTGACTATTAGACTGTATCCAAACACAGTATGGCTAAAGGTCTGTAACAGTGACCCACAGTGGGCCTGTATGTTACCAGCATTTCCACAGTCACCGTTAACTTGGAGGGAGAAGTCACAAAGCCTGTGTTTGATAAACTTTTTCAGCAGCAACTTGTTTTTTTGATGGAAAAAGTACATCTTCATACATACCATCTTCTTACTCTCAGGAAGAAGATAAATTGCTATGGATATTGATGATTGAAGGGAAGAAGAAAGCAATGATGATCACCAAGGATTTTAAGGTAGGTATCTATCACCTCAAAGTTTCAAAAAAAATTTTTTTATTTCTCTGTCTCATATAAAACACGGAGAAGGCAATGGCACCCCACTCCAGTACTCTTTCCTGGAAACTCCCATGGATGGAGGAGCCTGGCAGGCTGCAGTCCATGGGGTCGCTAAGAGTCGGACACGACTGAGCGACTTCACTTTCACTTTTCACTTTCATGGATTGGAGAAGGCAATGGCACCCCACTCCAGTGTTCTTGCCTGGAGAATCCCAGGGACGGGGGAGCCTGGTGGGCTGCCGTCTATGGGGTCACACAGAATCGGACACCACTGAAGTGACATAGCAGCAGCAGCAGCATATAAAACAAGTATGTCATATATTATACTTCTATCTGAATTATGAAAAGTGAAGGCAGTATCAAAGCATATAGTTGTTATCATTAACATTTTACTGTATGTGTATTCACAGTTACAAATTGACACCATTTTAAAAAAATATCTTTTAAGAAACTATTAAAAGGTAGCGTTAAAGCATGTTACTTGTCTAATCAGCTTAACTACGAAATCAATATGTTTTAAAATTACTTAGTTTTGATAAATTAAAATTCTTATATGTGGCAATCAGATTTTTTTGGATAGCCAATTATGCTATTTATTTTTGTCATATTATTTTAGAACTCTGAACATGAGCTTAAGCAGGGAAAGAGAGGCTACACAAAAACACATTTGTACAGCTATAAACTTGATTTAATTTGACTTTCCAAATTTATGAAATACTCTGTGGGTACACATATGGAAAGCATTGTGCTGTATTTAAATTACATTATGTTTCTCATCGTGTAAAATTGCTCCATGCAAATACAGAAAGACAAATATTTGGAGATGTTTAATATTTTTAATTGTTTGTGTTGCATATTGAATCATAGTTTATTATTAAAATAGAAACAAAAGTGACCTACAGTTATTTTACTTCTAAATCAAATCCCTGGATGGTCTTATGTCTTTTATATTATATGGTGATTACTCCCAAATGAAAACAGATACTCAGTTCCTAGTCTTAATTGTGTACAGCCTGTCTCTTATACACATAAATGTACAGAATGAAAAAAAATTCATATACCATGCAGTATTTTACTTTCTCCCTTTCAACATAATAGAAAGTAATTCATAATAGTTATCGTCAAGTTTCTGTTTAGTTACTTTTGAAATCCGTTATTGTATATGCAGCCAAATTAAAGGTTCAGATTCATCATGTGTAGGAAAAAAAAAAAAAACTGGTATACATAATTATTCTGTCTAATATTTCCATTTCAAAATGTTATTTTGAAAACTTTAAAAATTTTATTCACATGCTTTTATTTGCCAAAATGTTAGAATATGGTATTTTGGTCATTAATGAGTTTTGTGCACATGCAGCTGTATTCAAAGTGGTCAGTGCCTTTGTGATCTTGATGGGAAGCCCTTTCCTGAGAGTGTACATTGGGAAAAGCCATTAAGCACACTCGGGAGGATTTGACCTGGGGTCACTTACTTGGCATCTCACTCCAGTACTGTTGCCTGGAAACTCCCATAGGCAGAGGAGCCTGGTAGGCTGCAGTCCATGGGGTCACGAAGAGTCAGACACGACTGAGCGACTTTACTTTCACTTTTTACTTTCATGCATTGGAGAAGGAAATGGCAACCCACTCCAGCGTTCTTGCCTGGAGAATCCCAGGGACGGGGGAGCCTGGTGGGCTGCCGTCTATGGCGTCGCACAGAGTTGGACACAACTGAAGCAACTTAGCAGCAGCAGCAGAACCAGCACTTACTTTATCACCTGCTCATCATTAGCTGGAAATACACCTTTTAAATTACATAAAGACTGAAACAATGTTTTAAATTTTCTGAGCTTTGATCTCATTCTTAATTGAAATAATTCTAATTATTTGATCTAACTCTAAATCTCAGATTGTACTGAGAGTGTTAGTTCTTAGGTGCCGCGGCCAGCACAGTCAAGGAGCAACACCTGTGAGGAGGATGCGAAGGAGAACGCTCGCTAAGAAAAACAAGAAGACAGAAAGATGGGGTTGAGAGGATCAGACCGCATTCTCCGCATTGTCTGATGCTGACTTTATTAGGTGTGCAGTATATATAGGATAACATTTATGACTTATGTCATTTACTAGGTTATTTTGACCATGATAATCAATCACCAGACCTTCACCATTGTGTGCAGAACACAGCGCCTACGTCCTTGAAGTGCGATAAACACCAGACACCTGGAGCCACAAGGTCGTAAACACATTCTTTGGGGTGGCGGGACAGAGAGCTTAGGACATGCCTAAGGCCCTGCAATAACGCTCGAGCAGCTCCCAAGACTTAACCCTTCACGGGCAGTCCCCCGCACTTAGGTTGATTAGAAGTCCAGGGAGTCCAAGGAGGAGCAGAAAGGTGTCTGGGGCTCTTGAGGAGGAGAAAAGGACAAACTTTTTTTTTTTTTTTCTCTCTACATTCCTTCATATTAGTAACATAAGAAGGTGGCATATTGATAGATGGTAGATGAATGGATGGATAGATGGATAGCAGGAAAGTAAATAGATCGATCAGATTGCATGTGCTGCAGTGAAGATGTCCTTTAGTTTTATTTAAGGACAGGGTTTTGGAGGAGGTAATGCTTTGGGGAAAAATGTACAATTCTTGCTGTGTTCTAGGAACTGTATGAAGGATAGAATTTGAATACAAAACTGTGGTAATCTGATGAGTCAGAAACCCACTGCATATATCTGACAAAATGGATAAGTTAAAACTAAAGTACAGTAGGAAGAGAAGAAAGAACAACTTGAAGAAGGATTTGTGTAGTATATTGGAAGAACATGTCAGTGATTGTGTGGATGAGGTTTGTAATAAAGAGTTAAACTCTGTTATGACATTTGGTTGCAAATAACTTTTAAGCCTCACATCTGGCTCTTCCTATGCTTCTCACCTGGGCACTATGAGAATGAAGCCCAGGTGTTGCCCCTTTAGCACGTGTAGGAGATTCAAACCACCCAACCACCTCAGTTCCTATGGGAATCCTCACTCAGGCCCACCCCTAACCACAATAAAAGCCTGAACCCAGACTGCTCTCTTTGTTTTCTCATGCCATTTTGTACCTGCTTGAGACAGCACTGCTCATCCTGGAGCTCTCAATTATGTAAATCATAGCTCTTTTCCTACCTTCTTGGTTTATGCTTGTCATCATCTGTCACCACATTCAAACCAAGTTTTGGGTGGAGGTTCTTTCTGTTTTGATAAAATGGCCTGGGTACAACAATGTTGAAAGGAATTTAATGGAGTAGAACATGCAGATTTTTATTGTAGGTTACTAGGCATTGATTCTTTTTTTTTCATTCTCAAAAAAAAAAATAAAGAAAGAAAGAAAGAAAGAAAAGAAAAAATCAGAGGGGATAGGTTATCATGAACTTCATTAGGGATCATGATTTTTCACTTTTATGTTTATTGAATTTAAGGTTGCTGTTGATGTTTAGTTGTTTAGTCCATTTTTGGCTTGGGAAATTAAAAGAGACTATAGAAATCAGTCATTCTAATATAAGGAACAGTTGAAAGCATGTGAAATGAATAGTTGAAAATGGTGTTCAGCATTACCTTAAAAGAAATTGCAGTAACAGATAAATTTTCTTATAAATATAGAGCCTTTTATGTTTTAAAAAGACTTCAGAACTAAACCAGTAGCTTCTAGTAGTTTCAGAAGCAGACTTCTACCACATGTGTGCTTGTTTGGGGAGTTTGTTTTTTCCTCGGTTCTGTGTCATTGCAACAAAAATTTGAATTGATGGAACAGCATTGCAGCCCTTGGACGGACCAGTGTTACAGCTCCGTGCTATGGCTCATTTTTATTTAGAAAGTAAAGGAAAATACATACTCGAGGTGTGAGGGCATGCCGACCCAAAAGACATGAAGAGAAGAGAGGCCCTCAGCCCACTGTTGGCTTATCTTTTTATGTTTCTTCTCCTCTCGCTGGGCTTGCCTTATGTAAACTGGGCTAGCCAGGAGTGCTGTTTGTTTGACTTGAGGTCCTCACTCCAGTCCTTGGACCTTCCTTTGTTCTATTTTTGCAGGCTTTTCCCTTCCTTGTCTTTTAGCTCCACCATTCTGGACTCGTTTTTGCTAACATTCCTGCCTCAAGAGATGGGAGGCACCATTCTTTGAGAATAGGGGTGTTGAGGTCTCTCTGGCTACTTCTTGCTGAACTGGGGGGTGAGGGGCATTGGGCCTCCCCATCTTGCTAGTCTCAAGCCTCAAAGTCCTTATAGCAGTGTCCATCCAAGGGTAAGTGATATTTTACATGGTCAGCTGAAATTTGATATATCCTTGTTGAACTGGAATTGCATATTGTAGCTTGCTGACCTGGGCAGAGACAAAATGGGTTAGACAATTGATAATACATGAATCAATCATAGGCAGCATCATATTGATATAACAAGGACTAGTAGGGGCATTGCATTATCCAACTCCAAAATTCCCCCTCACCAGGAGAATCCCCTAAAGAGAGATTGTAGCCATCCTGAGAACTCTCCAGTTTGTTCTTTGAGATCCTGTAGGGTCTGAATGTTTTTCTTGAGGACTGTGACACTTTCTTTAACTTAGCTGGAGGTATTTACCCAGAAGCAGTATATCTCATTCAAGATGGTTCAGTCCCTCCTTGTTCAGGGATCAGGAAATCTAACTCCTGAATGTTTTGGAGTAGAACCCCTGCCAAGCTGTGTTGACACTTTAGAGCTGTCCTGAGAAATCTTATTCCCAGAAACTTAATGTTGGGGGTGTTCATTAGAATGACACTCATTTTTAGTTCTGAATAGATATCTGAGATCTCACAGGTGTATTGAGTGTCCTCTTCTGTTTTCTTCCATGACATGACTCCTGAGTAGTGAATCCAGGAGTCATATCCTGGTACCTTATTACAGTGTAGGGGCCCTTCCATGTGGGCTGGAGTTGAGCCTTTGGGGACCCATCTTTCCAGACTTTAATTAGGACCTGATTCCCTGGAGCATATAGTGATGACTCCTTAGAATCTTTTGGGTCCTGGTTGACACCCCACAAGCATATATCCTATTGGAATTGCCCAGTGACCATGGTATAAGACAGAGAGGTCCTTGACATAAACAAAAGGTCTCCCATATAGCATCTCATAAGGACTAAGACAAACCTGTTCCTTGGCGGCAATACAGGTGTGAAGGAGAGCTATTGGTAAAGCCTCCTTCCATCCCAGAAAGGTCTCTCCTGGGTCATCTTTTCTATCACTGATTTTAAGAATTGGTTGGCTCTTTTTTCTTTTCCTAAAGACTGAGGCCTCCAGGCACAATGGAGATAATAAGTAGTGCCCAATGCTTTAGAGACCGCTTGGGTGACCTTAGAAGTAAATTATGTTCCATTGTCACTTTGTAATGACCTGGACAGACCAAATCTCGGGATGATTTCATGGACCACTGTTTGTTTGTTTGTTTGTTTTTTTAAGCACCTCCTCAGCCTTCTCAGTGCAGGTGGGAAAGCCTTCAATCCATCCTGTGAATGTATCTACCATGATTAATAGGTAGTTAAACCCTTGAAAAACTGGCATCTGGATGAAGTCCATTGGCCAGTCCTCTCCTGGGTAGGTCCCATGTTGTTGGACGGGCTGAGCCAGCTGGGGTCTTTGAACTTCTTTGGGGCTGTTTAATTGGCAAGTTGAACAAGAGAAGACCACTTGCCTTATAGTCATTTGGAGGCTTGTTCCTCTGAAGGACCTTTCTAGTAATCTTTGGAGGGCCTTTTCCCCTAAATGAGTAGTGGCATGTAAGGAGTTAACCAACTTCCATTGGAGCTTTCCAGGCAGAAAAAGGAGTCCCTCCTTTGGGAACCACCTCATATGATCTTCTTGAAAGCCCTCACACTTAGCTTTAAGAGTCTCACCTTCAGTATATGATGGAGTCTCTGGCAAATTAGTCTGTGGAACTAAGGTGGCAACCCCTATTAGGTCATTGTTCTGTAATGCTGCTCTCTTAGCTGCCTGATCAGCCTCTTGGTTCCCTCATGCCACTTCTGTGCCCCATTTTTGGTGTCTTTTACAGTGGTAGAGTGAAACCTCAGCAGGCAGATGGACTACATCCAAGAGTCTAAGAATTGGATCACCATATTTGATTGGGCACCCTAGGGTGGTCAAGTGGCCTCTTTCTTTCCAAATAGCAGCATGTGCATGTAGCACCAGAAAGGCATGCTCAGAGTCACGGTAAATGGCTACTCTTTTTCCTTTTCCCAACTCTAAAGCTCAAGTCAGGGCTTCAGGTAATTGGGCTGAAGTACCTGGTGGCAAATGTTTAGCCACTACGGTCTGAATATTGAAGAGTACTACATATCCGGCTCTTCTTTTTCCATCCAAGACAAAACTGCTTCCATCAGTGTACCAGATTCCTTCAGGATTAGTCAGAGGATCTTCTGACAATCCCTCTCAGGGTTTTGTCCAGTGGTCCAAGGTTTCTAGGCAAGAGTGAAAGGGGAGAGACCCCTCAGGGGTAGGCAGGAGGGTGGCTGGGATAAGAACCTCACTAGGGGATGTAGTGGTTTTTCCATCAGTACTGCTCGATATCTGAGGATTCTTTGATCAGACATCCATAAATGGCCTCTCCCATTTAGGAGTTGTTTCACTTGGTGGCTTTTAAAATGGGACAAAGAACTAAGCAGACATTTCTCCAAAGAAGACATACGGATGGTTAACAAACACATGAAAAGATGCTCAACATCACTCATTATCAGAGAAATGCAAATAAAGACCACAATGAGATACCATTTCACACCAGTCAGAATGGCTGCGATCCAAAAGTCTACAAGCAATAAATGCTGGAGAGGGTGTGGAGAAAAGGGAACCCTCTTACACTGCTGGTGGGAATGCAAACTAGTACAGCCACTATGGAGAACAGTGTGGAGATTCCTTAAAAAACTGCAAATAGAACTGCCTTATGACCCAGCAATCCCACTGCTGGGCATACACACCGAGGAAACCAGAATTGAAAGAGACACATGTACCCCAATGTTCATTGCAGCACTGTTTATAATAGCCAGGACATGGAAACAACCTAGATGTCCATCAGCAGATGAATGGATAAGAAAGCTGTGGTACATATACACAATGGAGTATTACTCAGCCATCAAAAAGAATTCATTTGAATCTGTTCTAATGAGATGGATGAAACTGGAACCTATTATACAGAGTGAAGTAAGCCAGAAAGAAAAACATCAATACAGTATACTGACACATATATATGGAATTTAAAAAGATGGCAATAATGACCCTGTATGCGAGACAGCAAAAGAGACGCAGATGTATAGAATGGAGTTTTGGACTCTGTGGGAGAGGGAGAGGGTGGGATGATTTGGGAGAATGGCATTGAAACGTATACTATCATGTAAGAATGAAGCACCAGCCTATGTTCGATACAGGATACAGGATGCTCGGGGCTGGTACACGGGGATGATCCAGAGAGAGGAAATGGGGTGGGATGTGGGAGGGGGATTCAGGATTGGGATCTCATATACATTGGTGGATTCATGTCAATGTATGGCAAAACCAATACTGTATTGTAAAGTAAAATAAAGTAAAAATTAAAATTAAAAAAAAAAAAGAAGGACCTACTGTATAGCACAGGGAACTGTACTCAATATAGTAACTGTACTCAGTAATAATGGAAGAGAATATTAAAAAAAAGAATATATACATTTATACATATATGTATAATTAAATCACATTGCTGTACATCTGAAATTAACACATTGTAAATATTCTATATTTCAATAAAAATTGAAAGTAAAAGCATAAAAAAAATAAAAATAAAAATAGTTAGTTTGCCCCCAAAAGAGAGTTTAAAAGCATCTTCTAACAGGACTGCAATAGCTGCAAGATTTTGAAGGCAGGGAGGGAGTCCAGCCTCGGGTGGTTGGATCAAGCCTCTTGGATAAGTAAGCTACATGCTGGGGCTCAGGTCCCAAGGGTATTCCTTCTTTTACGTGGACATAAAGTTGGAATGCTTTTTCTGGGTCTGGCAACTTCAAGGCAGGTGATTTAGTGAGGGCTTGTTTTAGTGTAGCCTCTGCTTTCTTGAGAGTCCCTTAGACTGCAAGGAGATCCAACCAGTCCATTCTAAAGGAAATCGGCCCTGGGTGTTCTTTGGAAGGAATGATGCTAAAGCTGAAATGCCTATACTTTGGCCACCTCATGCGAAGAGTTGACTCATTGGAAAAGACTCTGATGCTGGGAGGGATTGAGGGCAGGAGGAGAAGGGGATGACAGAGGATGAGATGGCTGGATGGCATCACCAACTCGATGGACATGAGTCTAAGTGAACTCTGAGAGTTGGTGATGGACAGGGATGCCTGGTGTTCTGCAATTCATGGAGTCGCAAAATGTCAGACAGGACTGAGCAACTGAACTGAACTGAACTGCTTTCTTTCGAGGAATTCCATAGTAACTGTACTCAGTAATAATGGAAGAGAATATTAAAAAAAAGAATATATACATTTATACATATATGTATAATTAAATCACATTGCTGTACATCTGAAATTAACACATTGTAAATATTCTATATTTCAATAAAAATTGAAAGTAAAAGCATAAAAAAAATAAAAATAAAAATAGTTAGTTTGCCCCCAAAAGAGAGTTTAAAAGCATCTTCTAACAGGACTGCAATAGCTGCAAGATTTTGAAGGCAGGGAGGGAGTCCAGCCTCGGGTGGTTGGATCAAGCCTCTTGGATAAGTAAGCTACATGCTGGGGCTCAGGTCCCAAGGGTATTCCTTCTTTTACGTGGACATAAAGTTGGAATGCTTTTTCTGGGTCTGGCAACTTCAAGGCAGGTGATTTAGTGAGGGCTTGTTTTAGTGTAGCCTCTGCTTTCTTGAGAGTCCCTTAGACTGCAAGGAGATCCAACCAGTCCATTCTAAAGGAAATCGGCCCTGGGTGTTCTTTGGAAGGAATGATGCTAAAGCTGAAATGCCTATACTTTGGCCACCTCATGCGAAGAGTTGACTCATTGGAAAAGACTCTGATGCTGGGAGGGATTGAGGGCAGGAGGAGAAGGGGATGACAGAGGATGAGATGGCTGGATGGCATCACCAACTCGATGGACATGAGTCTAAGTGAACTCTGAGAGTTGGTGATGGACAGGGATGCCTGGTGTTCTGCAATTCATGGAGTCGCAAAATGTCAGACAGGACTGAGCAACTGAACTGAACTGAACTGCTTTCTTTCGAGGAATTCCTCACATCAATGGAATTGAATCATTCTGTCCCTTCAAGCTTTCATATAAGGGCTGGGCAATTAGATATAGTTGGGTATCCAGATTCTACAATACTCAGTTAGCACCAGGAAAGTTCACAACTGTTTTTGAGTCGTGGGGGAGGGCAACTGGAGGATTTCTGTACCCATTCAGAGGACAGCCTCCTGGACCCGTGTGTAATCTGAACCCCCTGGTAGGTGACCTTTGTCTTGACCATCTGTGCCTTAGCATGGGAGACTTTATATCCCCTCTCTGCCCAAAGGTTGAAAACCTGAATTGCATAATGTTGGACATTTTTCTCATCTGGAGAGCAGATTAGTAGGTCATCTACATATTGTAATATTTTCCCATTAGGTCTCAGGTCCAGACCTAGGAGATCCTGGCTAAGAGCCTGCCCAAACTGGTCAGGGCTGTCTCTGAACCCCTGAGGTAATATTGTCTAAGTCATCAGTTGGTGTCTTTCTCCTAGAGCCTCCCACTTGAAGCAAAAAGGCATTGGAATTCTTTAGCCAGTGGTATGCAAAAGAATGCATCTTTGAGATCAAAGACTGTAAACTACTTGGCACTGGGCAGAATTTCTCCCAAAATTAATAGGGATTGGGTACTCTGGGATGGAGGGGAAATACAGCTTCATTTATGATCTGGAGATTGTGAACAATTCACCAGGTTCCATTCTTTTCCTTTACAGGGAGGATCGGGGTGTTACATGACTAATTGGTGGGGACTAATAGCCCACAGGCAAGAAAATTATTTGAGGCTGTAGTCCTTCCTGAGCTTCTCTTCTGAGGGGATATTGTTTCTGGTTAGGAAATCGAGTGGGATCTTGGAGGACAATGATGACTGGTTCAGTGTGGTGGGCTCATCTAGGAGTCCCCTGCTCCCACACCTAGGGTTTAATTTTGTCCTCCCCTAGTTTTTGGTCTCTCTCTATTGGAGAAGGTGTATTGGATTCTTCAGTAGTAACCAGAAGCTGTAGGGTTCTAGGGGCTGAAAAGCTTCCCATCACAAGGGTGGTCCCCAGTTTAGTAAATATATCTCATCCCAATAAGGGAATAGGACGCTCAGGATCCACCAGAAACTGGTGGGAAAATATTGGTCCATCCCAGAAACAAAGCAATGCTCTAGTGAGTCTTTAAGTAATTGTTTTTCCTGTAGCACTCAAAATGATACAGGTTGGGGATTAAAAGGCTCTTAAGGCTATGGTTTTTCCTGTGGTCATGTATGGATGTGAGAGTTGGACTGTGAAGAAGGCTGATCGCCGAAGAATTGATGCTTTTGAACTGTGGTGTTGGAGAAGACTCTTGAGAGTCCCTTGGACTGCAAGGAGATCCAACCAGTCCATTCTGAAGGAGATCATCCCTGGGATTTCTTTGGAAGGAATGATGCTAAAGCTGAAACTCCAGTACTTTGGCCACCTCATGCGAAGAGTTGACTCATTGGAAAAGACTCTGATGCTGGGAGGGATTGGGGGCAGGAGGAGAAGGGGACGACGGATTATGAGATGGCTGGATGGCATCACGGACTCGATGGACGTGAGTCTGAGTGAACTCCGAGAGATGGTGATGAACAGGCAGGCCTGGTGTGCTGCGATTCATGAGGTCACAAAGAGTCGGACACAACTGAGCGACTGAACTGAACTGAGTAGGAGGTTAGGACAGAGTAGGTAGCCCCTGTGTCAACCAAGAAATTCTTGGACTTACCTGCCACATCCAGTTGCACCCTTGGCTCCAGCACCATGATGGTTATCTGTGACAGGTGGGCTGGTTGGAGTGGGCAGCTTCAGTCCTGTTGAACCATGATGAGGAAAGGCATGGCTCTTGACCTTGAGGCTCTTGGGTCCCAAAGGCAGAGTGCCACCCAATGTACCAATTGATGGCATTTGTAGCAAACCATTTGAGGAGACTTGTCACAGTTTGGACACTCTGGCCCAATGCCCCTCCTGTCTAGAGATAAGGCATTTGCCTCCTGCCTAATCCTTCAAGGACTTGAGGTTTGCCATAGGGCTTCCCTGAAGGGGGGCTAGCATCTGGGATGCCTTATCTCTTTCCTTTCCTCCCTCTTCTGGGCCTTGGCCTCCTTCTCCTGTTTTCTGTTATAAAAGGTATTGGTGGCTGTCTGGACCATCTCATCTAAAGAGGCAGCAGCGTCCTGCTGCTGTAGCTGTTGTAACTTTATTCTGATGTCTAATGAACATTGGAAGATGAATTTGTCCTTTAAAATCACCAGTCCCTCCTAAGAGTCGAAGTCCAAAGTGGCAACCTTTTAGAGGGCCTCTTTTAGCCTTTCCAGAAAGGCAATGGTGTTCTCGTTCAGTTATTGCTGAGACCTGGGCATAGCTGATTACTTTTTGCTGGGCTGCTTTCAGTCCTGCCTTCACACAGATCAGAAAACAATCCCTTTCCTAGATGTACTCAGGGTCATTCAGTTCAGTTCAGTTCAGTTGCTCAGTCGTGTCCGACTCTTTGCGACCCCATGAATCGCAGCACGCCAGGCCTATTTGGCATAGTCAATAAAGCAGAAGTAGATGTTTTTCTGGAACTCTCTTGCTTTTTCCATGATCCAGGGTCATTACAATTCCAATTAGGATCGGAGGAGGGGACTGCAGTTTCCCAACTTATCACTTAACATGTGAAGCCCTGTGCATACTTTTGGGCTTCCTTAAAGGCTCTAGAATGCTCAGGGTCAGATAAAGTTTGACTAAATATGACCATGATGTCCTTCAACATCAAGTCAAAGGTCAAGGTAATGTATTGGAATGTATCTATATATTTGCCTGGGTCATCTGTATAGCTTCACAGGTCTTGTTTGATCTGTCTTAGTTCTAAGAGGGAGAAGGGCTTATGGACCCAGGATGGTCTGAATTCTCCAGTTTCGACTAAGGGACTTTTGTGGAGGAGGTGCTCCCAGATATGGGGGCATGTTTGGATACAAGGAAGGAGCATCAGGCAACTCAGGAGCCGTGGGAGGTGAGCCTTGACAGGGAGGTTCCTTCTCTTGTTGTCTGTACCTAACACCATTTGCCTAGTACCCCACTTTTAGGGCATACAATAATCCCATACTTAAGACAGAGTTCTTTCATATCTCTTAGTTGGAAGAAAATTTGGGCATAGGGGATCTCTGCCCATTTCCTTTGTCTTTTGGAGAATAATTCTAGCTGTAATTTTAAACTCCTATCCTCAGGCCAGTGTTCCTTGCTCCAAGAGGATACCATGGCAAGGCAGTGGCACAAAATAATTTTAAGCAATGTTTCCTTAGAGTTAGAGGATTGAAGAGCTTCCCGTTATCAAGGATGCATCTCAAGGGTTTCTGTCGGAAAGTGGATTGGTTATTTCCCATCTGAAAGACAGTGATGACAGGGAGGAAAAGAAAAAAGAAAAAACTAATAGGCCTCCTTCTATTTCCATGGGTGGAATTCCTTAAGGATGAGTCGTTTTTGAAGCTTATCCTACCCAGTACTGTTGCAGCCTGAAAGCCAGGCATCCCCGGGTCAGGGTGCAGATTCCCAGGCAGGCTGAGGTGTGACAGCCTCCTGGAGATTGAATTCCCAGGCAGGTCAAGGCATGTTGACCTTCTGGGACCCCTGGACTCATGGATCCCTGAGCAGGCTGAGGCATGACAACCTTTTGAGGACCAGATCCCTAGGCAGGTTGAGGCATGTCAACCTCCTGGAACCCCTGGACTGGAGTTGGCTATGCCCAAGGTCTCTAGTGTGACCAGTGCTGGGTAGGATTAAGGGTTTGTAATTTTAACTCATTGCCAGTTTGTTCACTGCAGATGGGAATAGATATCATGATGTACAGCAATCCAAGCCTGTGCCCTGAGAATGGGAACCTGGAGAAGCAGCCATAAGCCTTATCCTCTTACTGCTCTAAGGGATTGTAAGTCAATGATTTCCTCCCCTAGTCCTCTATAAGAGCTGGTTAGTTTGTCTCCAATGGTAGACATTTCATTGTCATAGACCCACTTTAGGTAATATCAGAAGTAATGACAAAGGAGTAGGTTATCTGATTCTGTTAGGGGCATTAAGAGTATTTTAATAATAATTGGGGTGGATCAATGTTCCCTGCAAGGGGACAGGGTCCTGGTTGTAGGAGTTAGTGAGTGGCTTAAGAACAAATTGATAAGAGGCAACAGATGTTCCATAAAAGTGAGGTGGAGATTTGATCCTAGGGTATGTTGGTAACTTTAGGAGAAGGGTGGTAAGCGTTTGGGCCCAAACGGCCTGCAGGACTAAATCCCAAAGTGGCAAACATTATCCCTGGAAGCCCAACTGCATTTGAAGGGATGCCAACAGATGGACTTCTAGCAGGCATTTTGTGCCTGTCACCTGCCCCACTGGGTCCACTGAGATATACTGTTATTGTACATGTTGTAGGAAACATGGAATATGAAGGCCTTAGTATCTAGAAGGATTGGATATTATACCATATTTCCCTCCTAAGGGCCAATTATTTTCTGGTTGTACCTGCAGAAGATTGTAGAGGCAATTTTGTGGGTCTGTATGGGGTTCAGGAAAGAGCATGAAACAGGAGGGAAGGGGGCAGGGCACAACTTTTGAAAGAATGACATACCCCAAGGGCATAAGATAAACTGATTAAAATAAAATGTGTCCAAGATGACAAGTCAAATTCAACTAACCTGATCCCCAATCTGCAAGCTAAATGAGACACCAAGAGGTGGCAGGACAGTTCCAAGGCACTTTCAAAAGAAGGAGTGTGTGGTTCCTGGATGGTTGGGGTGATTCTCCCATTCATTAGCATATGAGTTCACCTAGCTGGAAAAAACTCGCCACACCACATTCCACAGCCAAAGCTCTTGCCCTCTGTGATGGCCCACACCATGTGGAGTGTGCTTCTCTCTGAATCCTAACAAATCCACCTCTTACCTATGGCTGTGTCTCTCACTGAATTGCCTTTTCCAGTACACCGGGCTTCTTGTCACTTCCGCGGCACTGGCTTTTCTTCTCATTCTGCTTTCCCTGTGGGAGCTTTCACTGAGTTGGGCTCCTGCTGTGCTTCGCCTCCTTCTTGTGGGGAGCTGAGCTGAGGTTGTTTCAGCCATGTTAAAAGTCACGGCACCAGAAATGTCAGGGGAGTTTGTAATTTCCTCGATTCTGTCTCGTTTCAACAAAAATTTGAAGTGACGGACCAGCATTGCAGCCCTTGGACGGGTCGACCAGTGTTACAGCTCTAGATGGACCAGTGTTACAGTCCTTGAACAGACCAGTCTTACAGCTCAGTTTTGTTTAGAAAGTAAATGAAAACACATTCTTGAGGCATGAAAGCATGCTGACCCAAAAGACGTGAAGAGAAGAGAGGCCCCCCAGCCCAGTTTTGGCTCCTCTTTTTCTGTTTTTTCTCCCCCCACCCGGCCTGCCCTATGTAAATTGGGCTAGCCAGGAGTGCTGTTTGTTCTACCTGAGGTCCTCACTCCGGTCCTCGGACCTTCCTTTGTCCTATTTTCATGAGCTTTTCCCTTCCTTTTCTTTTAGCCACTGCCATTCTGGACTCCTTTTTCCTATTCTAACTACATGACATGGTAGTTATAAGTACTTGTTGACTTAAAATGTCTGAATAGATGAACTTACACACAGCTAGTTTTCTCACAAATTCGTGTAAAGACACATCCATTGTTGACATAAAATAAGACAAAAGTCACTGGAGACTGTTTCCTGATTCATGCCTACTGGACTCCTTATTTCACCAAACCATATTAAAAGTTAGAAGATATACAGACTTTTAAAACTTTCAGGTAAAGCTTTCTTTCCAGACATTGCTTTCATATGTAAGACTAAATACGTTTAGAACAGAGAGCCTTCTTCCTTGTTGTGTGAACCTCTGTTCAGCTGATTTTATTATTCTGTAATTATTTTGGTCACTGATTTGTTACCATTATTTCAGCTACTTGATACCAGAGCACACCATCTTTTAGACATTATTATACTTGATTTGAGTAACCCAGATTTCTATGCTCTAATTAAGTTATTCAGATGGATAGATAATTATATTTCTTTGGGCAATGAGGTCCTTTCAATCAACCAGGGAAGCACAGACAGCCATTTAAGTTAACTTTTAATTTTGTTACTTGTTAATGAACATTTATAAAGAATATGAAAATGTAAAATTCATTTACTCTGAGGGAAAAAATGTGAAACTTTAAACCTAATTCCTATTATCATTAAACATTTAGATTTATTAAAAATCTTTTATAATTAAATGACTCACTTCTTCTGTACTTATAATATTAACATTCATATTTCTCTACATCTTATTTGTCTTGAAGTTTAGAAATAGATTCCCTATTCTTTCTTCCTCCTTTTCAACTCACTTTCTCAATTTTTATGAACTCACTGTATGTTCATGCTCAGTCATATCCAACTCTTTTCAACCTCCATCCATGGGATTTTCAGACAAGAATACTGGAGCAGGTTGCCATTTCCTTCTCCAGGGGATCTTCCCAACTCAGGGATTGAACGTGCGTCTCCTACATAGCAGGCAGATTCTTTACTGCTGAGTCATCAGGGAAGCCCATTATAAACTTACTACCTCTATTTAATCTGAATATTTAGGATCAAATTTTTACAAATTTTGTATATAAATTTAGCCAATTGTTGAGAACATTAAAGTTTGACCTAATCAAACACAGTACTTCACTGTTTTCACCTGGAATTGTATAATCTCTGTGACACTACAAGGCTCTGTATCTAAGCCATTACTAACTTTGGTATATGAGATTAAAGGTACTTGTTCAATTATCAAGACTATGTGCCTGTTAATTCAGAATAAATGAACAGAGTTAGTGTATCAGTTGCTGTCCCAGGGACACTGGCACATGTATCCTATCCAATTTGGATTTTAAAAAGCAACAACTTCAGAAACCATTGTATAACATTATAACTAAAATCAACTGACAATACATTTAGGAAAAAATATCACAATACAGTTTAGTTCAGTCGCTTAGTCGTTTTTGACTCTGTGCAACCCCATGAACCGCAGCATGCCAGGCCTCCCTATCCATCACCAACTCCTGGACTTTACTCAAATTCATGTCCATCTAGTCGGTGATGCCATCCAGCCATCTCATTCTCTGTTGTCTCCTTCTCCTTTTGCCCTCAATCGTTCCCGGCATCAGGGTCTTTCCCAATGAGTCAGCTCTTCACGTCAGGTGGCCAAAGTATTGGAGTTTCAGCTTCAGCATCAGTCCTTCCAATGAACACCCAGGACTGATCTCATTTAGGTTGGGCTGGTTGGATCTCCTTGAAGTCCAAGGGACTCTCCAAGAGTCTTCTCCAACACCACAGTTCAAAAGCATCAATCTTTGGCTCTCAGCTTTCACATCCATATATGACCACTGGAAGAAACATAGCCTTGACTAGATGGACCTTTGTTGACAAAGTAACGTCTTTGCTTTTCAATATGCTGTCTACGCTGGTCATAACTTTCCTTCCAAGGAGTAAGCGTCTTTTAATTTCATGGCTGCAATCACCATCTACAGTGATTTTGGAGCCCAGAAATAAAGTCTGCCACTGTTTCCACTGTTTCCCCATCTATTTCCCATGAAGTGATGGAACATGATGCCATGATCTTCGTTTTCTGAATGTTGAGCTTTAAGCCAACTTTTTCACTCTCCTCTTTCACTTTCATCAAGAGGCTTTTTAGCTCCTCTTCACTTTCTGCCATAAGGGTGGTGTCACCTGCATATCTGAGGTTATTGATATCTCTCCTGGCAATCTTGATTCCAGCTGGTGCTTCCTCCAACCCAACGTTTTTCATGATGTACTCTGCATATAAGTTAAATAAGCAGGGTGACAATATTCAGCCTTGATGTACTCCATTTCCTATTTGGAACCAGTCTGTTGTTCCATGTCCAGTTCTAACTATTGCTTCCTGACCTGCATACAGGTTTCTCAAGAGGCAGGTCAGGTGGTCTGGTATTCCCATCTCTTTCAGAATTTTCCACAGTTTATTGTGATCCACACAGTCAAAGTCTTTAGCATAGTCAAGAAAGCAGAAATATATGTTTTTCTGGAACTCTCTTGCCATGATCCAGCAGATATTGGCAATTTGATCCCTTGTTCCTCTGCCTTTTCTAAAACCAGCTTGAACATCTGGAAGTTCATTGTTCATGTATTGCTGAAGCCTGGCTTGGAGAATTTTGAGCATTGCTTTGCTGGCATGCAAGATGAGTACAATTGTGTGGTAGTTTGAGCATTCTTTGGCATTATCTTCCTTTGTGATTGGAATGAAAACTGACCTTTTCTAGTCCTTTGGCCACTGCTGAGTTTTCCAAATTTGCTGGCATATTGAGTGCATCACTTTCATAGCATCATCTGTTAGGATTTGAAATAGCTCAACTGGAATTCCATATCCAGTTCTAACTATTGCTTCCTGACCTGCATACAGGTTTCTCAAGAGGCAGGTCAGGTGGTCTGGTATTCCCATCTCTTTCAGAATTTTCCACAGTTTATTGTGATCCACACAGTCAAAGTCTTTAGCATAGTCAAGAAAGCAGAAATATATGTTTTTCTGGAACTCTCTTGCCATGATCCAGCAGATATTGGCAATTTGATCCCTTGTTCCTCTGCCTTTTCTAAAACCAGCTTGAACATCTGGAAGTTCATTGTTCATGTATTGCTGAAGCCTGGCTTGGAGAATTTTGAGCATTGCTTTGCTAGCGTGTGAGATGAATGCAGTTCAAACATAGGTTAAATACGTTGGCTTTCTTCTAGATATTTTGATTTTCCTGAACATAGACTTGTTGAAGAGAACAGAGTGTTGTTCTCTTGGCTTTCAGAAGGGCTCCTTTCTGCCTCTCCCTGCTGGAAGTGTGAGGTGATTTTAGTGTAACAGTTATTGTGAGAACATGGTGGCACTCTTAGGGATGAACAGCAGAAACTTGTTTAGGTCCCCATGCCTGGGTTCCCTCGGGGTTTTACATTGGTTTGCCTACACTGAGCCACCAGCAGTGTGTCAGCTATAGTTCAGGAGTTCCTACCCTGGCACAGGTTACCTCTATGAACTCTACCATGCTCTCAGGAAAATAACAGAAAATAACCTCTCATGCTTCCAGCAGGGGGGAGAAAGGGCAAACTTTTTGAAATACATCAGAACACACCATTCTCCTTAAGGAGACCTGACCTCAGGAGAAACTAACCAGAGCCTAACATTTTGAGTTTTCTCAGAGTCTAATTGAATTGAGGAAAGGGATATTTCTAACTCCAGCCTGCCCTACCCTACCATAACATAGTATGTCCCACCTATAGGAGGAGGAAAAAATTAACCTTTGTGGAGCTTTCAAACCAGAGACATAGGCTCAACAACAGACTGAGACCTAATCAAAGAACTATAATATGCTTCCCCTTTCCCAACTCCTAAGCACCCCATTACTAAAGGTGTGTTTGCAGCAGTTCCTTTTACCTGATAGATCATGTATGGATATCAAGAAATAATTATAAGGCATAATGAAAGGCAAAGAAAAAAATAAAACACTGCCCCCCCCCACCAAAAAAAAAAAAAAATCTGAAGAGACAGAGCACTAGAACCAGATATGGTAAAGATGCTGAAATTATAATATTGGGCATTTAAAGTACTATGATTAATTAGCTCTATGAGAGAAGGGCTCTAATGGATAAAGTAGATAGCATGCAAGAGCCAAAGGGGATTGTAAACAGACATGGAAATCCTAAAAAATAATAATAATAATTAGAAGCAAAACACTGTAACAGCAAAAAGAATTGCTTCATTTTTTTTAATACACTGGATGTAACTGATGAAAGAATCTCTGAATTTGAAGATACATCAATAGAGACTTCTTCTACTGAAAAGCAGGCTTCTCAAGTGGCTCAGTGGTAAAGAATCAGCCTGTCAATGCAGGAGACTCTGGTTCAACCCCTGGGTTGGAGAGATCCCCTGGAGAAGGAAATGGCAACATACTCCAGTATTGTTGCCTGGAAAATTCTGTGGACAGAGGAAACAGATGGGCTATAGTTCATGGGGTCATGATAGAGTTGGACAGGACTTAGTGACTAAACAACAGCGATAACTTAACTACAGGTTCAGGGGGATCAGAGAAAGCCAAGCAATATAAATAGCAACAAATCTACACTTAGGCATATCACTTTTTAACCATCGAAAATCAAAAATAAAGGTGAAATACTGGGTGCTAAAAAGCCAGGGTTTGGTGGGGAAGGGTACTTTGTCTAGAAACAAAGATAAGAGTTACAATCTGACTTCTCTTTGGAAACAATGCAAGCAAGAGAGTGGAATTAACTATTTTAAATCATCATAGAAAGACCCAACAGCCTGGAATTGTGTACCCTGGAAATTATCTTTCAAAAATGAGAGGAAGAAGACTCTTTCAGACAAACAAAAATTTAGGGAATTTGTTGTCAGTAGATTGGCCTTGTTTAAATGTTTAAATTAAGCTCTTTAAAGAAATTTTTATTCCTCTTATCTTTAAAGATAAGAGGAATAATACAGGTCAGAAACTTGGAACTCTATTATAAGAAAGTAGCATCAAAAAAGGGATAATGAAAGTAATATACATTTATCTTTCTTGTTGATCAAGCAAGATAAGTTCAAAATAATAGCAATGTACTTGATTATGTGCTTATTATATAACTTATGCATGTATATATGTGCTTGGGTATGAATATAAGTGAACTGAATGACAGCAGTGCCAAAAGGGGTGGCAGGAAGGAATTAGGGTGATTTTGGTGATGTTATTTTAAGGTACTCTTCTCTACTCCTGTACTAGTATAGTGTTATTTGAAGGTGGACTAGGATTAGCTATAAATGTGTATTTCCAGATTCAAGGGCAACTATTGAAAAGTAAATAATATCTCTATACACACATTATATAAACAAACACATATAGGCGCACATGTGCACATATGTGTGTGTGTGTGTTTGTGTGTGTGTGTTTGTGTGTGTGTGTTTGTGTGTGTGTGTATTGATGCTTTTGAACTGTGGTGTAGGAGAAGACTTGTAAGAGTTCCTTGGACAGCAAGGAGGCCAAATCAGTCAATCCTAAAGGAAATCAGCCCTGAATATTCATTGGAAGGACTGATACTGAAGCTCCAATACTTTGACCACCTGATGCGAAGAACTGACTCATTGGAAAAAACCCTGGTGCTGGGAAAGATTGAAGGCAGGAGGAGAAGGGGATGACAGAAGATGAAATGGTTGGATGGAATCACCGACTTGATGGACATGAGTTTGAGCAAGTTCCAGGAGTTGGTGATGGACAGGGAAGCCTGGTGTGGGACAGTCCATGTGGTCACAAAGATTCAGACATGATTGAGTGACTGAACTGGGTATGTATATCCAATATACTTAAGGAGAAAATGGGATCATATATAATATTCCTTTATAATCACTAAAGGTAAAAAGAGTGGGAAAAAAAGGAACAAAACAGAAAACAGTAATGGATATGTGAAATTATATTCTAGCTGTACCAATAAAGACTTTGAACATCAATGGTCTAAATGCACCGTACATGCTGCTTACAAGAAACTCATTTTATACATACACACACACACAGACACACATAGGAACATACTCCCAGGGATGCTGAGATGCACATACCCCCAGAGACTCAGAAATGTACAAACTGAGAGACACCCAGAATAACCCAAGCAGAGAAATAGAGATACACACAAAGACATGTACAGATACAGAAATGACACACCCCCAGGGACACTCAGACACACCCCCAACAAACTCCCAGAGATATCGCCTGAGACAACCACACCTATCCAGAGCCATAGAGACCCAGATACCCACAGACACCCACACAGACTATAATTAAATGGGTTTGAGATACACCATGCTAAGTGTAATTTTACAACAGAGAAGTAGCTATATTAATTTCAGACAGACCCAACTTCCAATAAGGAAAGTTTTCAGCTACATAATGATAAGCAGGCCAGTTTTCCAACAAGACATCACAATCCTTAACATGGGTACACCTAACAACAGTGTATGTGATGGTAAAACTAATAGAGCTTCAGGGAGAAATAGATTAATGCACTATCCTCGTCAGATGTTTCAATACCTTTTATCCAAAATGAACATACCTGGAAGGCAGAAAGTCATGACTTGATGTTTATTATCCAAACTACATAAAGAACTCTTAACAATAAGAAAACAAGTAACCTAACTAAAAACTAGTCCAAAGACAGAAACAGACAGACATATCACTGTGGTGTGGGATGCTGATAACAAAGGTGGCTCTGTATGTGGGGTTAGGGTCTATATGGGAAATCTCTGGACCTCCCTCTCAATTTCCCTTTGAAGAAAAGCTAGTCTAAAAATAGTCTTAATAGAAGAAACAATTTCAAAAATGCCTACTCATGGTATTTCAAACCAGCTTAACTTTTTGTGGAATTAAATAGGTATACCATATAGATTATGCCCTCAAGAAATAGCTGATAAAATTGTGGCTTAGCCCAAAACTGCCATTTCAAAGTAGCAAGAATTTTCTCCCCCAAATACTGTAACTTGGTGTTATTTGAAGAAACTTTAAAACAGGCTGTTCTGTATTCCATGATGGGGGAAGTTAGGAAATTTTGTCCCTTTTCTTAGGCATTGTAAGCCTGACACCTTTGATAACTGGGCTGTCAAGAAGCATCAAAACATATACATTATCATATGGAAATTAGATAGAAGTTGCTGTATAGCACAGGGAGTTCAACCCACTGCTCTGTGACAATCTAGAGGAGTGGAATGGGAGTGGAGTGAGAGGGAGGTTCAAGAAGGAGGGATGTATGTATATATACAGCTGATTCATGTTGTTGTGCAGCAGAAACCAGCATAACATTGTAAAGTGATTATCTTCCAATTATAAATGTAAAAAGAGCTACATTGCCCAGTGGAACAATGAGAAAGGTCCTCAGAGGTAGACAAGCATCTCACCAGGCAATGTCACCATGAAGGGAGTATCTCATTGCTGAGTGAGGCCTGCTTCTTGCTAAGTCATACAAGAGGGCTGAACTTTTTTCCTCAAGATATAAGTTCAGTCTTGGTGCTGCCTTAATTGCACCCTCACTGATATTCAGAGAGGGCAGTGGAAATACTTTATATGAAGTCTATATGGAGAGTTGGACTGTGAAGAAGGCTGAGCACCGAAGAATTGATGCTTTTGAACTGTGGTGTTGGAGAAGACTCTTGAGAGTCCCTTGGACTGCAAGGAGATCCAACCAACTAAGTCATACAAGAGGGCTGAACTTTTTTCCTCAAGATATAAGTTCAGTCTTGGTGCTGCCTTAATTGCACCCTCACTGATATTCAGAGAGGGCAGTGGAAATACTTTATATGAAGTCTATATGGAGAGTTGGACTGTGAAGAAGGCTGAGCACCAAAGAATTGATGCTTTTGAACTGTGGCGTTGGAGAAGACTCTTGAGAGTCCCTTGGACTGCAAGGAGATCCAACCAGTCCATTCTGAAGGAGATCAGCCCTAGGATTTCTTTAGAAGGAATGATGCTAAAGCTGAAACTCCAGTACTTTGGCCACCTCATGTGAAGAGTTGACTCATTGGAAAAGACTCTGACACTGGGAGGGATTGGGGACAGGAGGAGAAGGGGACGACCAAGGATGAGATGGCTGGATGGCATCACCGAGTCGATGGACGTGAGTCTGAGCGAACTTCGGGAGTTGGTGATGGACAGGGAGGCCTGGCGTGCTGCAGTCCATGGAATCACAAAGAGTCGGACACGACTGAGCGACTGAATGGATGATGATGACTCAGTGACAAAGGAAATCAACCCTGAGTGTTCATTGGAAGGGCTAATGCTGAAGCTGAAGCTCTAATACTTTGGCCACCTGATGTGAAGAGCGAACTCATTGGAAAAGACCCTGATGCTGGGAAAGATTGAAGGCAGGAGGAGAAGGGGACAAGAGGATGAGAGAGCAGGGTGGCATCACCAACTCAATTGACATGAGTGAGCAAACTCCGGGAGACACTGCAGGACAGGGAAGCCTGTGTGCTGCAGTCCATGGGGTGGGACAGAGTCAGATACGATTGAGTGACTGAACAATAACAGCAAATATTCAGTCCATGACAAGGGAATTTTACTAAAATATATGGCTCAAGTGAGATCATACAACAACTGTCCTAATTATGCTAGACATCATCAGAAAACAGAGAGGGAGGAGTGGGATGGGACCATGGTGAAGAGGCTTAACTGCAACCCGTGATTGAAGGATCTCAGCTGCTTCCTTGGACATTTGTGCTGAACATCAGACAAGGAGCAGCGCACATCCACAGGCTCCTGGTGCCTCCAGCCCCACATCCCCTAATGGGTGAACGCTCACGGGAGACCTTCCCGTCCTTCTTGCAACAGGGTGAACAATGGTGCTATTTGTTTGCTTTGTTTTCTCCTGAAGACTTCCTCTTTCCCAGGCTTCATTTAAACAAAACCACATGGAATTTTGACTCTTTTTAAGGAGGAAAGCCCAAGTGAACTACCCAAGCTCTGAGAAGGGGTCTGCCCCCTCTGGTCCTTTGCCTGCTATAGCAATGAGCAGACATGTAGCAACGCTCACACATTTTTGTGGAATGAGCTTAAGAATAAAGAGATAGGGGAGGAGAATTTCGGGGAGAATGGATATATGTACGACTGAGTCCCTCAGCTGTTCACCTGAAACTACCATAGCGTTGCTAATCAGCTGTGTGTGTGTGTGTGTTAGTTTCTCAGTCGTATCTTGACTCTGTGACCCCATGGACTGTAGCCCACCAGGCTTCTCTGTCCATGAGATTCTCCAGGCAAGAATATTGGAGTGGGTTGCCATTTCCTCTTCCAGGGGATCTTCCTGACCCAGGGATCAATCCCAAGTCTCCCAGAGTTCAGGCAGATTCTTTACTATCTGAGCCACTGGGAAGCCTGTAATCAGCTATATCCCAACACAAAATTAAAAAAAAAATTAAGAAAATAACAAAGAAAAAAGAGATAACTTTACTGTGTACACAAACACTTCAAATAATGCCATGCATACTTATACCCAGCAAAACATCTCCCAGCTGAATTTTTTCAGGGAGGATAACGCTTGGTACTGTTTTGTTTTGTGTTTTGTGTTTTGCTTGTCTGTTTGTTCTGTTTGGGGCTTTGTTTTTCCTCTTAGTGATTGCTCTAGCATCTAAAATATGCATCTTTACCTTAGAGTTTATTTACCTTAAAATGATACTAGATCATGACATACTATGATACTATATCATCTATGATAATATAATACTACATGATCATACACAAACACTCCTGTTGATTTTTAGAATTAAAACTACATTAACTTATCTGAGTCTACCAATATGGCTTTTTAGCAAATGTTTTCATAGAAGATTATTTTAGGGGTTTCCCAGGTGGCTCAGTGGTAAAGAACCTGCCTGCCAATGTAGGAGTCTCAGGCTTGATCTCTGGGTCAGGAAGATCCCCTGGAGAAGAGAATGGCAACCCACTCCAGTGTTCTTGCCTGGAGAATTCTATCCACAGAGGAGCCTGGCGGGCTACAGCCCACGGGGTAGTAAAGAGTCAAACACGCCTGAGCGACTAACACTTTCACTTCTCTTTTATTATTTTTTAGGATATAAGCTAGGGATTCTGTGTTCATGTGAAGGTCACATTTAAGGTGATGGAAAATGACCATCCAAGTGAGTGTTGCCAGGCAGATACCTGTTTTTCTGCCTAGGATCCCAGACACGGAGCATGAAATGACTGCATTTCCCAGCAGGAAGGCTTCTCCCCACAAATTCCAAAGCTTCCAGAGAACATTCTCATTCTTAGCCAGGCTCAATTCCTACCTAAACACCAAGAGAAAAGTTTGCAAGGGTCCGTTTGAGGAAAATCCTAAGGGAATTATTGAAGACTATCTGAATCCCAAAATTTGAATCCTGCTGAAAGATGAGTGATCAAACCAGTGGAGCAGGCTCATGCATAGCTGACTCTAGTAAACAAAAGAAAATAAATTCACGAGAGAACCTAAAATCTTTTGACCTAAAGAAGGCTTAATAGCCTGAGAAGCTCTTATGATGAGTGCTATTGTTTAGTAGCTCAGTCATGTCCAACTCTTCTGCATGAAAAGTCCTTGTTACAGGAGATGACCAGTTATTTGACTGTTACATGAAATTCCTGATGTATAGTGTTAACACTGAACTCAAAATTCACAGAATGAGTATTTTTGACCCAAATCCCCTCATCTGAAAGGATTAAATAAGACTGAAAGGGAAGTAGCTCAGTCGTGCCCCACTCTTCGCGACCCCATGGACTGTAGCCTACCAGGCTCCATGAGATTTTCCAGGAAAGAATACTGGAGTGGGTTCCTTCTCCAGATCTTCCCGACCCAGAGATTGAACCCAGATCTGCATTGTAGGCAGACGCTTTACCGTCTGAGCCACCAGGAAAGATAAATAAGACTGAAACCAGTCTTATTTCAAGCACCCAATGTACTAATGATTTGTACCTATATGCAAGTCAAATTAATTGCACTGTTTTTGGAAATGTTACCCGTCAAGAGGGAAATCTCCCATTCATCAAACCCATTTAAATCCATTTGGAACCCTTTTTGAGGGGCATTAAAAAGATTTAGCTGTTTAAGGAGAGAGTGAGGCCATTTGGACACAATTATTTATAAGTATTACACATGCTTCTGGTTTCCGCTTCGTTTACTAGCATGAAGCCCAGGACCTCTCAGGTACACTGAGTCTATGGTAGGTGTGACACTGGCCTCGGTTGTTTCTTTCAGCAAAGATTCTGGCATCAAAAGAGCCCAGACCACTTACTCTTTCAAGAGACATATATGATTCAGTTCAGTTCAGTTCAGCAGCTGAGTCGTGTCTGACTCTTTGTGACCCCATGAACCGCAGCATGCCAGGCCTCCCTGTCCATCACCAACTCCCGGAGTCTACCCAAACCCATGTCCATCCAGTCAGTGATGCCATCCAGCCATCTCATCCTCTGTCATCCCCTTCTATTCCTGCCCTCAATCTACCCCAGCATCAGGGTCTTTTCAAATGAGTCAGCTCTTCGCATCAGGTGGCCAAAATATTGGAGTTTCAGCTTCAACATCAGTCCTTCCAATGAACACCCAGGACTGATCTCTTTTAGGATGGACTGGTTGGATCTCCTTGCAGTCCAAGGGACTCTCAAGAGTCTTCTACAACACCACAGTTCAAAAGCATCAACTCTTCAGCATTCAGCTGTCTTTATAGTCCAACTCTCACATCCATAACATGACCACTGGAAAAACCATAGCCTTGACTAGATAGACCTTTGTTGGCAAAGCAAGGCCTCTGCTTTTGAATACACTGTCTAGGTTGGTCATAACTTTCCTTCCAAGGAGTAAGCGTCTTTCAATTTCATGGCTACAATCACCATCTGCCGTGATTTTGGAGGCCTCCCAAAAAAAAGTCTGACACTGTTTCCACTGTTTCCCCATCTATTTCCCATGAAGTGATGGGACCAGATGCCATGATCTTCGTTTTCTGAATGTTGAGCTTTAAGCCAACTTTTTCACTCTCCTCTTTCACTTTCATCAAGAGGCT
>SJYT01081933.1:123560-186112 GCA_006410635.1 Cephalophus harveyi
GCAATCTTGATTCCAGCTTGTGCTTCTTCCAGCCCAGCGTTTCTCATGATGTACTCTGCATAGAAGTTAAATAAGCAGGATGACAATATACAGCCTTGATGTACTCCTTTCCTGATTTGGAACCGGTCTGTTGTTCCATGTTCAGTTCTAACTATTGCTTCATGACCTGCATACAGGAAAGGAATCAAGAAATAAGGTGTCAGCTGAAATTTATGATTTCATAAGTTTGAGTAAGCTCTGAGAGTTGGTGATGGACAGGGAAGCCTGGTGTGCTGCAATCCATGGGATCACAAAGAGTCAGACACGACTGAGCAACTGAACAGAACAGGTACAATGTTCCGTTCCATTAAGTCGCTCAGTCGTGTCTGACTCTTTGCGACCCCATGAATCGCAGCACGCCAGGCCTCCCTGTTCATTACCATCTCTCGGAGTTCACTCAGACTCACATCCATCGAGTCAGTGATGCCATCCAGCCATCTCATCCTCGGTAACAGCGCGCCTGCCATTCCTGGTGATAGAAATCACGCGCTTATAGCTGCAGTCTCCCAGTGGACAAGTACAGCACCCCAGCTTCTCATTAGAGAACTGCATCCCCCCTTTTCCACATTAAACACGGGGTACACTTTGTGAAGTAAATACCCAAGGTCTTGAACCAGTGATTGGGCTCCAGCCTCAACTCTATTTACTGTCCTGTACCGCCGCCCCTGCTACTGGGTGATGGGGAACAGACGTGTGCCGGCGAGGACAGCAAGCCTGGACACGCCGATCACAGCTCTTTCGGGAGGGCAGGCTCAAGATTCTGGGCAGAATTAGCTCTGCCAATTGCCTTATTCCATCTGTTCCTAGAGACCCACACACTACAGTCATTAATAGAAAGATTTCCTGTGACGTTACAAAAAAGGAACCCAGCAATTTTTTTTTTAAAGATGTGTTTCAAAATGGACATCAATCTGAACAAATTGTGCAAACACGCCTGATGCCAGTTCCAGTGCTGACCCTTTGATGCTTTGTACTTTTATAAACCTATCCTCCTAGTTTCAAGAATTTTTTTTTGTTTTTTAATTAATTTATTTTTAATTGGAGGATAATTGCTTTACATTATTGTGTTGGTTTCTGCCATACATCAACATGAATCAGCCATAGGTATATACATGTCCCCTCCCTCTTGAACCTCCCTCCCATTCTCCCATCTCAACCTTCTAGGTTGTTATTTAAATTTACTCTTAAACATGCCTTTACCTACTATATAGCACATGGAACTCTGCTCAGTGTTATGTGCCAGCCTGGATGGGAGAGGGGTTAGGGGGAAATGGATACATGTATATGTATGGCTGAGGCCTTGCACTTGTTCACCTGAGACTATCACAACATTGTTAATTGGCTAATATATCAATACAAAATATTTTTGGTGTTAAAAAAATTAAAATTAAAAATGTCTTTATACTTAGCATGACATGGTCCCTACAGACTGGGGGAGTTTTCACGAAGCTGTAATGTTAGGTTGACCTCCCATGCCTAACAGACCCTTTTTTCTCTCCATCATCCTAATTTTAAAAGTGTAAAAAGTCCCAGTTGATCCCCTAGACTATGTTCTGATCCAGCTTCATCTCTGCTCGCTGTTCTGGCGACCAGGTTGTTGTTTAGTCATTATGTTGTGTCTGACTCTTGGCAATCCCATGGACTGCAGCCCACCAGACTCCTCCGTCCATTTGATTTCCCAAACCCAAACCTCCTGCATTAGCAAGTGGATTCTTTACCACTGATACCACAATTAGCTCCACAGTGCTTCAGCCTGTCACTAACATCTCCTGGTACCCAAGGTGCCTTATTTTCTTGAATCGGTTGATCCCTGAAAACAGATAATATGTTCCCCTCTCTGGATGGGGTCAAATGTCATCTTGTGGCCGAGTCAGTCAAGGGGTAGCATGCTGCTCTCATTTCCAGCATCTTCTCCACTATGAACAGCCCACAGCATGCCCTGTGACGCATTTGTTCTCAATCCCACTTTAGGATCTAATGCTTTAATTCTATTTCCAAGTCTCCTGTGCCCTGGCCGGAGTTCAACAGCCTCCCAGGCCCTCATTCTGCCTCCACAGAAGCTTAACTGTTCACTGTTACTTTCTGCAATGCAGATAAATAAATGAGATAGAATGTAATCTTGGGCTTCCCTGGTGGCTCAGATGGTAAAGAGTCCCCCTGCCAATACAGGAGACGCAGGTTTGATCCCTGGGTGGGGAAAATCCCCTGGAGGAGGAAATGGCAAGCCACTCCAGTATTCTTGCCTGGAGAAACTCAAGGACAGAGAAGCCTGGCAGACTACAGTCCATGGGGTGGCAAAGAGTCAGACGCAACTGAGTGACTCACACCACACACACACACACACACACACACACACACACACACACAGAGTCTCATCGTACTTCTCACTTTACAAATGAGGACGCCGAAGGTGTGCTCATGGAGTTAGTTGCACAACATCACAGAGCTGCTCAGTGACAGAGCCGACCCTGAGACTTCTCACCGAGGGCGGTGCTTTCCCCATGTCAAGGCTGGGTCTTGCGCAGTGATCAGTTTCTCATGCCTGTGTGATGGCCTGAGTGTTTAAGACAAAGACTGTCGGGCTTCCAGAACAGGCAAAGACTTCAGCTTGCGCTCCAGCTGAGGGAGGGAGGAGGGGGCAGTCACAGACAGCTGCCCAGGCAGGCCCTCTCGACTGCGCCCCCTCCCGGCTGCCAGCCGCTCCCACAGGGACCGCTGCCCCCTGAGCAGAAAAGAAATTCACCACCAGCCCCGCTGCCATGGGTCCTTTTCCCACAACACAGGTTATGTATAAACCATATATGTACAGACTATACATGGTCATATATAGACCATGAATGGTCCAGTGGTTTTCCCTACCTTCTTCAATTTAAATCTGAAATTTTGGCAATAAAGTGTTCATGAACTGAGCCACAATCAGCTCCAGCTTTTGTTTTTGCTATTATATAGAGCTTCTCCATCTTTGCCTAGAAAGAATATAACCAATCTGATTGTGGTATTAACCATCTGGTGTTGTCCATGTATAGAGTCTTCTCTTGTGTTGGAAGAGGGTGTTTGCTGTGACCAGTGTGACTTCTTGGAAAAACTCTGTTAGCCTTTGACCTTCTTCATTTTGTACTGCAAGATCAAATTTGCCTGTTACTCCAGGTATCTCTTGAATTCCTACTAGAGCATTTTAATCCCCTATGATGAGAAGGACATCTTTGTTGGGGGTGTTATTTTTAGAAGGTCTTGTAGGTCTTCATAGAATGGTTCAACTTCAGCTTTTTCAGCATTACTGACTTGGGGCATAGACTTGGATTACTGTGATATTGAACAGCTTGCCTTGGAAGTGAAGTGAGATCATTCTATTGTTTTTGAGATTACACCCAAATACTGCATTTTGGACTGTTTTGTTGACTGTGATGGCTACTCCATTTCTTCTAAGGGATTCTTACCCACAATAGTAGATATGATGGTCATCTGAATTAAACTCTGCCTTTCCAGTCCATTTTAGTTCACTAATTCCTAAAATGTCGACGTTCACTCTTGCCATCTCCTATTTGATCACTTCCAATTTACCTTGATTCATGGACCTCACATTCCAGGTTCCTATGCAGTATTGTTCTTTACAACAACAGTCCTTGCTTCCATCACCAATCACATCCACAACTGGATGTTGTTTTTGCTTTGTCTCCATCTCTTCATTCTTTCTGGAGTTATTTCTCCACTCTTCTCCAGTAGCATATTGGGTACCTACTGACCTGGGGAGTTCATCTTTCAGTATCCTATCTTTTTGTCTTTTCATACTGTTCATGGGGTTCTGAAAGCAAGAATACTGAAGTGGTTTTCCATTCCTTTCTCCAGTGGATCATGTTTTGTCANATTCTTTCTGGAGTTATTTCTCCACTCTTCTCCAGTAGCATATTGGGTACCTACTGACCTGGGGAGTTCATCTTTCAGTATCCTATCTTTTTGTCTTTTCATACTGTTCATGGGGTTCTGAAAGCAAGAATACTGAAGTGGTTTTCCATTCCTTTCTCCAGTGGATCATGTTTTGTCAGAACTCTCCACCATCACGCATCCATCTCGGGTGGCCCTACATGGCATCACTCATAGTTTCATTGAGTTAGACAAGGCTGTGGTTCATTTGATCAGCTTGATTAGTTTTGTGTGATGGTGATTTTCATTCTGTCTGTCCTCTGAAAGATAAGGATAAGAGACAATGAAAGTTTCCTGATGGGAGAGACTGACTGTGGGGGAAACTAGGTCTTGTTCTGATGGGCATGGCCATGCTCAGTAAATCTTTAATCCATATGTCAACTTTTAAATTGCCTTCTTGTGTGGGAAAGATAATTTGTGTCTTGATATTTAACTCTGATACTTCATTAACATTTGAAGATGAAAATACATCTATATTGAATAAATTTACTTAATGGACATCTAGTAAAGCTAAAATAGATTTTAAAAAATTGCATGTCAAATACTAAAGAGAATTTAGTAAATAAAGTGTTAACTGGATACCATCTTGCATTTTTGGTAGCAGTTGTACAGTGTTAATACAATATATTCTTACATCAAAAAACAAAATTCTGTTTTTAAAGATTTATTTATTTTTGAAAGCTATGTGATTAATATTTTAGGGAATGAAAGACAAAACTTTGAAATAATAGGCAAGATTATGGAACTCTGCAAGTTAGTGGAGGCTCACAATCCTAATAATTACCAAAATATTAAAAAAAAAAAGGAGATGTGTTGAAAATTAGCATAAAAGTAATAAGTAGTCAAAGTAAAAAGAGAAAGTCATTGGTTTTCAGCAAAGCTTTAACAAATGAATATAACAAAAGAAAATGCTGCAGCTTAGAAAGTAATTTGCTATTCTACCTTTGCATTTCTAGTGTATAATAGGTTTTATGCTCTTTCTTTTTTGTAATATGTTCATTGTACACCCAACTTAGAGCAAAGTCAGCCAGAGTGTCTCTTAAAACTATGAAACAGGGATTTCCTTAATGGTCAGTGGTTAAGACTCTGAACTTCCATTGCAGGAGGCATGGGTTGGATCCTTGGTCAGGGAATTAAGTTCCTACATGCTGTGCAGCCAGAGGAAGGGTGGGGAAGTATATATACACACACACGTATATGTATGTTAGAATATATATACGTATGTAACAGGGTTATAGTTATATGATCTTTTGAACTATAGAAGCCTGGCTTTCAGTTATCTAGAGGATCATAATTCAATATTGATATAAAATGTGAGTAAGAATATTTAGTTCCCTGTTGAAGAAAAAATATTTTACCAACACTCAGTTTATTTCCCAACAGTTAAAGAAGATATGGTTTTTTTCTGTGTATATCACTCATCTGTCTAAAGTGGAGAGTGATAATACCACTCTGCAAGCCTCATCTCATGTTGCATACACTCCATCATGTACTTGTTTGTGAGGAAATGAAGCAAGCCCATCCATCAGTTAATCCCTATCAGTCAAATCTGAATTATAGCTGTAGAATGTGTTCTTGTAAAATGTGTTTCAAAAGATAGTTTTTCCTTTAGTCCAGCAAGGGCTGACTTGGATAGCACAGATATGGTATCTTATTTAATTCAAGGATCTTTGTTTAATTAACAGTGACATACATAGGCCTGTTTAATGTTCATGGCTAGGAAGTAAAAAGCCACCATGCCTCTTAGTCTTCTTCATCTGGGTTATAAAGTCTATTTTACTCTTTTGTCTATATCAAAATATGGGTTTGCTTTCCATCAGATTAACAGTGCTTTTTAAAAAGATGACTTTTAAAAATCTCTTTTTCTACAACAGTTTGCAAATGCAGACTAAGCAGCACAAAGGGGCACTGAATATTCATAGGATTAATAAATAGATAAAAGTACAAAATGAACATAGTGATGATTATTAGTTTGGGATGAAAAAGAATAAGATAAAATAAATATTTCACTTGCAATGCACATATTTTTATGAGCTTTGGCTGAAAGAGACAACAAAAATAATTTTAATTATAATAAGTAAGAATGTAAAATGATGAAGGGATAGCTTAAGAATAGGTTCCTTTTTTTTTCTTTGAAATTTAAAATTTCCTTAACAAGTTCTTGTCAACAATTTCTTCCCTTTCTAATTTTTTTTCTAACTGCTTTGTATTAAAAATAAGTGTTCCCCACTCCTAGTCTCCACGCAGGAAGGTGATCCCTGAGGACGTTCTTCAACTCTTGATTTCTTTGTCCATTTTTTCCCTCCACGAAGTGGAAGCAAGGGGCTCTGTCTTACCTGATTGTTAATCTCAGACGAGCAATAGAACCTGACGGACTCATGTTCTCCTCTCTGGGTGAGCCAGCCCAGCCCACCCCTCCATGCAGTCATCTGGGCAGGATTCCCTAAAACAGGGTCCTCTCTGGTGTTTATTATTTCTCACACTATCATCACATAGTGGTGTGTCATTACTTTGCTCTCAGCTGAAACCACCTCTTTTATTCCCAGGTTATTTCATTGCATACTCTGAAATCTCTGCAAATTTTGGAAAACAGATTCTCACCCTAACTTCTCTCTTCTCTGTTCCCTTTATCAACTTGTACCAAAAGTGGAAATTTTCTGTTACCCCATTAGATGTGTGTGTGTGGATGTGTGTGTGTGGATGTGTGTGTGTGTGTGTGTGTGTGTCTTTGTCTTAGTCACTTAGTTGTGTCTGACTCTGCAACCCCATGAACTGTAGCCCACCATGCTCCTCTGACCATGGGATTTCCAAGGCTACAAATTGGGATATAACATTACTTTAAAAAACTTTGCTTATAGATTTAATGTCTAACTTGAATTGTGAGAAAATACCACTTTTTAACAATCTCTAGATTCACTACTAATATCCTTTTAGTTATTTTAAGTTCATGACTTAAAACTACTTCAAGGTCTGGTAAAACCTGAAATGACTTGTGTAATTCATAAGGCCACTTAGCAGATCTATTTTAGGAAATTCTAGACATCTATGACACTCAAGGAGAATTTTTAAGACCATTATTACTTTATTGAAACTGATGTTGTTCAATTGCTCAGTCATGTCTGATACTTTGCGACCCCATGGACTGCTGCATGCAAGGCTTCCCTGTCCTTGACTATATCCTAGAGTTCATGCAAAATCATGTCCGTTGAATTGGTTATGCCATCCATCCGTCTCATCCTCTCTCACACTATTCTCCCCCTGCCCATAATCTTTCACAGCATCAGGGTTTTATCCAATGAGTCTGCTCTTCCCGTCAGGTGGCCAAAGTATGGGAACTTCAGCTTCAGCATCAGTCTTCTCCAACACGATAGTTTGAAGCATCAATTCTTTGGTGCTCAGCCTTCTTTATGGTCCAATTCTCCCATCTGTACATGACTACTGGAAAAACTTCAGCTTTGACTAGACAGGCTTTTGTTGGCAAAGTGATGTCTCTGCTTTTTAATATGCTTTGTAGCCCCATCACAGCTTTTTTCCCAAGGAGCAAGTATCTTTTAATTTCATGGCTGCAGTCACCATCCACAGTGATTTTGGAGCCCAAGAAAATAAAGTTTGTCACAGTTTCCATAGTTTCCCCATCTACTTGCCAACATTTTCACTCTGCTCTTTCACCTTCATCAAGAGACTCTTTAGTCCCTGTTCACTTTCTGCCATTAAACTGGTATCATCAGCATATCTGAGGTTGTTGATAATTCTTCCTGCAATCTTGATTCCAGCTTGTCCTTTATCCAGCCTGCCATTTTGATGATGTACTCTGCATATAATTTAAATAAGCATTGAGACAATATACAGCATTTACCTACTAGTTTTTCAATTTTGAACTAATCTGTTGTTCTGTCTCTAGTTCTAACTGTTGCTTCTTAACCTGCATACAGGTTGCTCAAGAGGCAGGAAAGGTGGTCTGGTATTCCCATCTCTTAAAGAATTTTCCAGTTTCCTGTGATCCAAACAGTCAAAGGTTTAAATGTAGTCAATGAAGCAGAAGCAGTTCTTTTTCTGGAATTCCTCTTTGCTGCCAGAGTCCAGCTCCAGCAGCCAGGGAATCAACCTGAAGGGATGGGTAGTGTCAGCAAGTAATGATGCAGCCTCTCATTTAGTTTTCTTGGACTGCATGTTTATTTCAAGTTTTAGGTTCTCTTTTATACTTTGACAAAAGCATTAGGTCAGAGGTTTGACATTTTCAATTTCCCCTCACCCAGATTTATTGTCTCCATAAATCATTGTTGTCCTTCAAGCAGAGTTTCTACTTCAGCAGTTCTCTCAGAATTGTGTTTATTTTAACTTGTGATTACATTGTAACTCATGCTTATATCTGGGCTGCATACCACAAACCTCAGTTTATTTCTTATCTTTCTAAATCCTGTTTGCTTCTGGTATCCTGATCTCACTATCTCTCAGAAAGGCTTTGAGCTGTCAATATCTCTAAAATTCCTAATCTCTATAAGTTATAGTAAAATACGATAACATATTCCTTAAATTAACATTCCTTAAATCTTTAGTTTCTAATTATTTTTAATTATTCCTAAACCCTAAATTCAACAAACTCCTTTGCCATAACAATTTCCCTCACAAATAAGTTTCAGATAACATTCCCTCCCATGGCCTCAAGGTGTGGCCTACGTGCTCATCCTAGAACACTCTTTTGTAAAGATCCTTGAACAAAAGCCAATGGTTAACTTTATGAACTTTTCTCTGAGCACAACTGCAGAAGACTTTGTGCCTTCTCATGCTCCTCTCAAGAACAATAAGCACCTTAATATTCATTTCAGTCAACTCAGCCGAGGAAAGGAAAAAATAAGCCAGAATCACAAGACCTAGCTCCTTCATCCCGGGTCTGTGCCTGCAGGACAAGGAGTGGGAGTTGGGGCCATGCCTCCATTTTCTCAGTAATGCCTAATGCGGCTCCTGATATTTGTGATACAACAGATATTGGCAATTTGATCTCTGGTTCCTCTGCATTTTCTAAATCCAACTTGTGCATTTGGAAGTTCTTGGTTCACATATTGTTGAAGCTTCCATCCAGTTCAGTTCAGTTGCTCAGTTGTGTCCAACTCTTTGTGACCCCATGGACTGCAGCACATCGGGCCTCCCTGTCCATCACCAACTCCAGCAGTTTACTCAAACTCATGTCCATTGTGCCAGTGAGGCCATCGAACCATCTTATCCTCTGTTGTCCCCTTCTATTCCTGCCTTCAATCTTTTCCAGCATCAGGGTCTTTTCCAATGAGTCAGGTCTTTGCATCAGATGGCCAAAGTATTGGAGTTTCAGCTTCAGCATCAGTCCTCCCAATGAATATTCAGGACTGATCTCCTTGCAGTCCAAGGGACTCTCAAGAGTCTTCTGCAACACCACAGTTCAAAAGAATCAATTCTTCGGTGCTCAGCTTTCTTTATAATCCAACTGTCACATCCATGCATGACTACTGGAAAAAGGATAGCTTTAACTACATGGGCCTTTTTGTGCAAAGTAATGTCTCTCCTTTTTAATATGCTGTCTAGGTTGGTCATAAATTTTTTATTAAGGAGCAAACATCTTTTAATTTCATGGCTGCAGTCAACATCTACAGTGATTTTGCAGCCCCCAAAAATAAAGTCTCTCACTGTTCCACTGTTTGCCCATCTATTTGCCATGAAGTGATGGGACCAGATGCCACGATCTTAGTTTTCTGAATGTTGAGATTTAAGCCAACTTTTTCACTCTCCACTTTCACTTTCATCAAGAGGCTTTTCCGTTCCTCTTCACTTTCTGCCATAAGGGTGGTGTCATCTGCATATCTGAGGTTATTGATATTTTTCCTGGCAATCTTGATTCCAGATTGTGCTTCATCTAGCCCAGCGTTTCTCATGGTATACTCTGCATATGTTAAATATGCCAGGTGACAATATATAGCCTTGGTGTTCTCCTTTCCCTATTTGGAACCAGTCTCTTGTTCCATGTCCAGTTCTAACTGTTCCTTCCTGACATGCATATTTCTCAGGAGGCAGGTCATGTGGTTTGGTATTCCCATATCTTGAAGAATTTTCCAGTTTGTTGTGATCCACACAGTCAAAGGCTTTGGCATAGTCAATAAAGCAGAAATAGATGTTTTCCTGGAACTCTCTGCTTTTTTGATAATCCAGTGGATGTTGACAAGTTGATCTCTGGTTCCTCTGCCTTTTCTAAATCCAGCTTGAACATCTGGAAGTTTACAACTCATGTACTGCTGAAGCCTGGCTTGGAGAATTTTGAGCATTACTTTACTAGCGTGTGAGATGAGTGCAACTGTGCAGTAGTTTGAGCATTCTTTGGCATTGCCTTCCTTTGGGATTGCAATGAAAACTGACCTTTTCCAGTCCTGTGGCCACTGCTGAGTTTTCCAAATTTGCTGGTATATTGAGGGCAGCACTTTCACACATCATCTTTTAGGATTTGAAATAGCTCAATTGGAATGCCATCACCTCCACTAGCTTTGTTCGTAGTGATGCTTTCTAAGGCCCACTTGACTTCACATTCCAAGATGTCTGGCTCTAGATTAGTGATCACATCATCATGATTATCTGGGTCGTGAAGATCTTTTTTGTACAGTTCTTCTGTGTATTCTTGCCACCTCTTCTTAATATCTTCTGCTTCTGTTAGGTCCATACCATTTCTGTCCTTTATCGAGCCCATCCTTGCATGAAATGTTCCCTTGGTATCTAAGGATTTGAAATAGCTCAATTGGAATGCCATCACCTCCACTAGCTTTGTTCGTAGTGATGCCTCCTAAGGCCCACTTGAATTCGCATTCCAGGATGTCTGGCTCACAATCACACCATTGTGATTATCTGAGTCATGAATATCTTTTTTTGTATAGTTTTCTGTGCATTCTTGCCACCTCTTCTTAATATCATCTGCTTCTTTTAGGTCGATACCATTTCTGTCATTTATTGAACCTGTCTTTGCATGAGATGTTCCCTCGGTATCTCTAATTTTCTTGAAGAGATCTCTAGACTTTCCCATTCTATTGTTTTCTTCTATTTCTTTGCAAATGGAAGCCAGTAATTCACCTTTGTCCTTTTCCATTGAAATACTGAATAATGTAAATGCATAATACTGAATGTTTATTTTGTCTCTTTCCTAAGATAATTTCCTTTAAATAAGACTAACGGTTCCTTAAAAAGTGTATTCCTTACCCTGGATCAGATTACTTTGTTTATTTTAATATTGAATTTCTCACTTTTTAGATTGAATAATTTCACATGTTATTGTGTGGTATATATGCATTTTTAAATCAAGAAGTTACTTATTTTGAAATGCTATTCTATTAGAATTGTATATTTTACAAATAAATCAGTATATTTATCATATGCAGATTAAACCTACAAATGCATACATGTATATAGGAAAGGTAAACTTGCCTTAATGAATATGATAATGACTTAATGATTCTACCTTTTAATTTTGTAATATGAGCATTTTATATAAAATAGTTGTGATAACAAATATATATTGGATATTTCTGTGATAAATAAAAGTCCCCATACATCATTATTCATGTTCAGACTTAATTCCTAGCAAGGTATAACTGCTTTAAAAGCCATATATTAAAGGTATTAATGGCAAGTACTGTTAGAGGCTGAAGAACTCCAAGAACTTCTTTTCCCTTCCACTAGAACTTGATCGGAGAAGGCAATGGCATCCCACTCCAGTACTCTTGCCTGGAAACTCCCATGGACAGAGGAGCCTGGTGGGCTGCAGTCCATGGGGTCGCTGAGTCAGACATGACTGAGCGACTTCACTTTCACTTTTCACTTTCATGCATTGGAGAAGGAAATGGCAACCCACCCCAGCGTTCTTGATCCCACTCCAGTACTCTTGCCTGGAAACTCCCATGGACAGAGGAGCCTGGTGGGCTGCAGTCCATGGGGTCGCTGAGTCAGACATGACTGAGCGACTTCACTTTCACTTTTCACTTTCATGCATTGGAGAAGGAAATGGCAACCCACCCCAGCGTTCTTGCCTGGAGAATCCCAGGGATGGCGGAGCCCAGTGGGCTGCCGTCTGTGGGGTCGCACAGAGTCGGACACGTCTGAAGCGACTTAGCAGCAGCAGCAACAGAACTTGATACTCAAAAATCTGAGAGTACTCAGATTTTTTTTAATATCAAGTAATGGTAAATATATATTTTTGCTTTTATACCCTTGAATTGCATACCACCTTTAATCTATAAACCGTTAATAATATATAAGCTATGAACTGTGGTGTTGGAGAAGATTCTTGAGAGTCCCTTGGACTACAAGGAGATTCAACCAGTCCATCCTAAAGGAGATCAGTCCTGGGTGTTCACTGGAAGGACTGATGCTGAAGCTGAAACTCCAATACTTTGACCACCTCATGTGAAGAGTTGACTCGTTGGAAAAGACTCTGATGCTGCGAGGGACTGGGGGCAGGAGGAAAAGGGGACGACCGAGGATGAGATGGCTGATGGCATCACCGACTCAATGGACATGAATTTGAGTGAACTCCGGGAGTTGGTGACGGACAGGGAGGCGTGGTGTGCTGTGATTTATGGGGTCACAAAGAGTCAGAGCCAACAGAATCAGAGGATTCCCTGGTGGTTCAGATGGTAAAGCATCTGCCTGCAATGCGGGAGATCCGGGTTTGATCCCCAGGTTGAGAAGATCCTCTGGAGAAAGAAATGGCAACCCACTCCAGTATTCTTGCCTAGAAAATTTCCATGCATGGAGGAGCCTGGTGGGCTACAGTCCATGGGGTTGCAAAAAGTCAGACACGACTGAGCGAGTGAACTGAACTGAACTGAAACTCATTTAAGTGTTCTTTGAATTCACACATACAAAGGGCTCCCCTGATGGCTCAAATAGTAAAGAATTTGTGTGCAGTGCCAGAGATGTGGGTTTGATCCCTGAGTCTGGAAGATCCCCTGGAGAAGGAAATGGCATCTCACTCCTGTATTTTTGCCTGGGAAATAGCATGAACACAGGAGCCTGGTGGGCTGCAGTCCATGGAGTCGCAGAGTCAAACAAGGCTGAGGAACTGACACACAGAATTCACACCTTTTTAGTACTAAACATAGTATGAATGGTGAATGACCTATACAGTTGCTTTATAACTACAAGTACAGATAGTAATGTTTTTTAGTTTTTCAAGTTGAAAGGAATGTAGTGCATAGTCAAGTGATTCAATGTTGGTGTAGAATCTTTTCCCAAAAGTTGGTGATACAAAAATTAATACATAAAATGATAGAATATTCATTTCTAATAATATAAAAAATATAGAAATATATACATATATATATATAAGGATAATTAATAGAAGAAAAGCATGACTGTGCCACATGTCCTGGATCTTATTTAACACATTAGTGATTAGCTTAAATTGTAATCCAAATATAATAAACAAATACAATATGCATATTGTTTGCAATTGACTTATTTTAATATATAGAATCTTCACTTTCAATATCTGAAAGTTATAATTGAATGTAGTACAGAATTATACTTTTCTTTTTATCAAGCATTTTGGAGCTTTATGTTTAATTACCTGAAGTTCATCCTTCAGAGATAGCATGCCACTGTTTTACTGTAGGGGAAAAAATATATTAAAGATGTGACAATGAAATAGGAAGAGATGATGTCATGCATATACATTTTTTCAAAAAGGCAAGGTTCCTCTTTGCTGCAAATGGGATCTGAGTAAAGACAAAATCAGAAAATTAAGCTATATCATCAGAATTTTGGACTCATGTGGTTACACTATTATTGAGGGATAATCTGAATAATCGGTTCACCTCAAATACAGCTCCCAGGAGAAGGCGTTTTCATTTATATAACAAATAAAAAATCCAGAAGGAATATAGTGTCTTGATTCATCTCAATTTGGATATTACCATAAAGACAAATGTATTTCATTTCCTTGTGATTGAAAGTGGATATCAGTTATACATATAGTTAAATGTGGAATATCTGTTTAAGAAAAATATTTTTCTTCTTCTTATATCTTCATATTATTAAGAAATAGTTTTCTTAGATATTTCTGGTCCTAATTAAAAACCAAGGTGATTAACTTGCATTAATAAAATAATGTGAGGCAAGGTTTACCTCAAATACTTATATTGCTATTTTCAGTGTTTTCCTCCCTGATTCTCAAAGATCACTTTCTGTTTTGGATACCAATGCATAGGCATATTCCAAGGATACTATTATTTAGGTACTAGATGTCTTTAAGAACAAAACAAACCCTACAGAAGAGAACCTAGTGATTGTGAAGTCACTCAGTCGTGTCTGACTCTTTGTGACCCCATGGACTGTAGCCTACCAGGCTCCTCTGTCCATGGGGTTTTCCAGGCAACAGTACTAGAGTGGATTGCCATTTCCTTCTCTGGGGGATCTTCCCGACCCAGGGATCAAACCCGAGTCTCCTGCATTGCAGACAGACGCTTTACCCTCTGAGCCATCAGCGAAGTCAATAAAATAATGTGAGGTAAGGTTTACATCAAATACTTATATTGCTATTTTCAGTGTTTTCCTCCCTGTTTCTCAAAGGTCACTTTCTGTTTTGGACACCAATAAATAGGCATATTCCAAGGATACTATTATTTAGATACTAGATGTCTTTAAGAACAAAACAAACCCAACAGAAGAGAGCCTAAAAAAAAAAAACCCATCAGGATATATTACATTATAATTTTTTTTTTAATTTTAAGGGGAAGGGGGAAATAAACTAATGCACACATTGCCAGGAAAAGTGAAACCTCCGAAAAGTAAGTAGATTTGCTTTTAAAATTCAAATAATAAAACCACCAAGTTCCCCTGCCAACAGTGTGCCTGTGTGCTAAGTCGCTTCAGTCGTGTCCAACTCTTTGTGACCCCATGGACTGCAGCCCACCAGGCTGCTCTGTCCAAGGGATTCTGCAGGCAAGAATACTGGAGTGGGCTGCCATGCCCTCCTCCAGCGGATCTTCCCAATTCAGGAATCAAACCCACATCTCTTGAGTCTCCTCCACTGGCAGGAGGGTTTTTTTTACCACTAGTGCCACCTAGGAAACCCACCCATGCCAACCACCACCACCAACAAATCAAAAACTTTGCACCTTCACACCACAACTGGTAAAAGCCTGGACATCTCGGTGCAGAAAACGCCATAGCTATATCTACTTAAGACACAGTCACCTGACTCATAAATACAAATACATGTTGATATTTTCATAGCCACAGAAACTTATATGTGAGAAAGAAAATCACACATGCAAACACATTGGCTGCTTCTGAAAACTTGGCCCCGAAAGTCGACTATATTTTGCCATCGGCAGATGTTGTTGTTGTTTTTTATCATTTGGAGATGTCGGTATTTTTACACACTTCAGAAAGGATCGTGGAAATCACGAAGGCTTTTTTAAAACAAACTTGAAGTCATCATTTACATTCAGGGTCCAAAACAAGGTATCAGTAGGAGCCAGCCCTCTAATGAGATTTTTTTTTCTCCCTTCCCTAAACAAATGTGGAATGATATGCGATGCACTTTCCAAGCCAGGTCACCTTTAAGAGCCCGGGGATGGCTGTAGTCACTGAATTACCCGCCAGCCCTCCGCAGAGATGTCTGCCCTGCAAAACCTGTGACAAAGGACCGAAATGACAGCACTCTGACTCACTCCTACATTGTGTTTGTTTAGGAGGTCCTAGAAATTGTATTTCGCCAACCACATTCGCTATCAACACACAATTATCTGGCTTAATCATGTGGAACAGTGGCAAATTCACCTGGGGCTTAAGAACTAATGACATTCTCGTCTGAGCTGCTTTAGTGAAACGGCCCAGCACCTGAAGCAGGGACAGCAAGATTGCTCAAGAAAATTTGGTTTTCTGTTTTCATTTCACAGCATAGGGCCTCCGCTCAAATCAACACACACTCCTGATTAAATAGCCGCGCCGGCCGGCTTCTCCTCGCTCTGGCGCGTGGCTCGGAATGTTACATCGAGCACCCCAGCCTCGACAGGCCAAGGATTGTCTGGGACTTTGTGGGTGATGCATTGTCTTTCTGATGGGGAAATGAGTAAATAAATTGGCGGTGCCTAATTTGGGTCTGATGACAGTTATTAGTGCTGGGCAACCCCTGTGTGGCTGAGAGCACCGCCAGCCCGGCAGCCCCAAAGTCACGCCAGCACGCTGCTCAGGTGTGTATTTTCATTTCCTCCCACCATTTGGGGCAAGGGCATTCAGATTCTGCTTACTCCTGAAAAACCCAGCCCCTACCCTCGGCCCTACTAACCCCCTGTGTGCAAGGAGCTTTGTGGAGTCACTGCTGACTCTGCTATGAAAATCCCAAGGAGGGGAGGAGGCCAATTTTTGAAAGCTGGCAGGGGCGAGGGATGGAGTGCTCAGACTTCCAAATGTTTCAAAACAAGGAGGGAGGCAGGCATGGCGTTCCTCCTGGAGGGCCACGGGAGGAATGGCCTTCATTTCTCAGAGAGATGAGAATTCAAAGGCAGCCCGGGAGACCCCCGAATTTCTGCTTCCCTTCTTGGTGGATGTTCCACACCCAATGTTCATTTATTTTTTTAAACGTCAGCTAGGAACACCTGAACTTTATTTTATTTTTAAAATATTTACTTTATGTATTTGTCTGCTCCGGGCTTCATTGTAGCATGTAGGATTTAGCTCCCTAACCAGGGATCGAACCCTGGTCCCTCTGCATTGTGAGTAAAGAGTCTTAGTCACTGGACTGCCAAGAAAGTCTCCCCAGCGTCCTTTCATTTTTGTTTCATCTCTCTCATGAGCACGGGCTGTGGGGCTAATGGTGATGAGCAGAGCACTGTATCTCTAGCTATAGCTTTTGCTCTCACTGCCAGCCCTGGGGCTGGGCTGCCCATATCAGAGCCCCAAAGCCTGCTATGTAGAGAAATTCCGAAGTCCTTAGGTTTGCCAGCTCCAAGCATAGTTCACGTGCTTGCCTCTGGCTCCCCAAGTCCCCTGCTCCCGCTTCTCCTCTCACGACTTCTAACTACCACTAACACCATGACAATCCCTACCCCCAGTGAATAAGAAGCAATGCATAAACAGAAAAATTGTACACAGAGCAGAAGCAAAAATAACAGTGATAAACCCTGAGCACTAAAGAATAAAAGAGAGAGAGAGAAAGCAGGAAAGGTTAGAGATTAGCACAAGCATGGAGACTTGTTGTCACACTGGCTTTGAATACTTTTTTTAAAAACACAGGTGGCACTTTATAAGAGAGTCTTTTGATACTTAACACACGAAAGAGCTTTTTGATGGACCTCCCAAAGTAAACTGCCTCATAATGAAATGGCTAATGGCACAAACAGCAGTCCGCCAGGGCTCCTCAGGGGGTGAACTCACCATCTTATGTGTGGCTTGTCGATGGGCCCGCCCACTGGTGTGACCACTTTGATCACTGTGAGACAAAGTGTAGTCAACCTTCATTGCACAATTCAAATAAAGTTGCTGCACGCTCACCACCAATAGCACACAGCTGCTGAGCATCAGCCAGAAGCTGCAGTTCCTGACTTTGTCAGAAAGAGACCATGATACAGCTCCAGATGACATGAGTTACAGGAAAGTTTTCACAAAAAAGGAGGCACTTACATATGAGGAATCAGGGTTCAGATAAGAAATAACACTAGTTCAAAATCAACTAACTCTGAGAAGGAAGGTTACAACCGGCATTGTGCGTGTGTACTCAGTCATTCAGTCGTATCCAATTCTTTGTGACCCCGTGGACTGTAGCCTGCCAAGCTTCTCAGTCCACAGCATTCTCCAGACAGGAATACTGGATTGGGTACCCATGCCCTCCAGGACATATTCCCGACCCAGGGATAGAACCCAAGTGTCCTACATTGCAGGTGGATTCTTTACCACTGAGCCACCAGGGAAGCCCAACAACTGGCCTTAGTACCTTTCCATTGCTTCCATGAAACCTCAGAAGTGGAAATGACTTCAGTTCAGTTCAGTCGCTCAGTCATGTCTGACTCTTTGCGACCCCATGAATCGCAGCACGCCAGGCCTCCCTCTGCATCACCAACTCCCGGAGTTCACTCAGACTCACGTCCATCAAGTCAGTGATGCCATCCAGCCATCTCATCCTCGGTCGTCCCCTTCTCCTCCTGCCCCCAATCCCTCCCAGCATCAGAGTCTTTTCCAATGAGTCAACTCTTCGCATGAGGTGGCCAAAGTACACTTCTGCATAGAAGTTAAATAAGCAGGGTGACAATATACAGCCTTGATGTACTCCTTTTCCTATTTGGAACCAGTCTGTTGTTCCATGTCCAGTTCTAACTGTTGCTTCCTGACCTGCATACAGATTTCTCAAGAGGCAGGTCAGGTGGTCTGGTATTCCCATCTCTCTCAGAATTTTCCACAGCTTATTGCGATCCACACAGTCAAAAGCTTTGGCATAGTTAATAGACAAATCTAAAACCACTGTCTTCCAAAAATGCACACGTCCAGAAGTCTGCTGCGGGTAGAGGGCTCAGTGATTTGCTGCTTTCACATCCACTGTGGTTTCAGCCTCCCCCAGGGTCTCTCCGTCCCCCACCCTTCTACCAGCCATCCACAATGCTGACGTGTCCATCATCCACAACCCGAAGTTTAACAAGCCACAGTTCTTCCACGAAGGGAACCACAATGTGGCTGCTGTTAGTGCTACAGAAAAATAAAACTAATGAGTTTTCAGCATCCACTGTAATTATAGAAACATGCAAGGGCTTTGTTGAGCTTCCCTGGTGGCTCATACATCAAGAATCTGCTTGCAATACAGGAGACCTAGATTTGATCCCTTGGTTGGGAAGATCCCCCAAAGGAAGAAATGGCAACCCATAACAATATTCTTGCCTGGAGAATCCCATGGACAGAGGAGCCTGGTGGGCTACAGTCCATGGGATCACAGAGTCAGACCCAACTCAGAGACTAATACTTTACTTCTTTTCATGCAAGGGCTTAAGGAACGTACATGGAGATAACCATTCTATTAACAGAGGAAAGTACAGCAACTTTGCACACACAAAAAACCATGATATTTGCACCATGACTCTGCTCTTATGAACGGGAAGGCTACTGGGGGAGACATAGATACAAACAGTTCCAACAACTTGGAAAAAAAACAGGGCCAGCAGTTCAGAGCAGCAGCAGACATCGCTGAGGGGGCAGTGTGTAAGCTTAGACCTAAAGGACGAACAGAGAGAGAGCCATGTGCATGGGGCTGGGGGGATAAGCCAAGGGGGAATAGACAGAGGAAGACCCCCTGCGAAGACCAGCACAGTGACAGCTAGACCAATTATATGCTGACTATTGGCCAAGAGTCTAGACCTGCAACCCCAAGTGCACTAAAGCATGTGAATAACCACTCTGTGGGATTCTGGCTCCATTCGTCTGTCACTATTACATACTGCCTGTGACCACGTGTGAATCACTTCTCTTTCACCACCCACTTCGAGACACATGAGCAAAACAGGAAAACACTCAACCTGACTATAAATTAATAACAGAAAATCAATGATGAATATGGTTTATCACCTGAAAGCAATAGGTTTTCTCTTGACGTGACCAAACGATTCCTCTCCCATCCTTCGGTCCTGGGGCAAAAATGATCTTCCCACAGTCTCAGAGCAAGACGTTTTCACCATCTACCACCGCATGTTGGATTAGAAATCCCATCTGACCATCCAAATCTACATGAACTACTTGCCTAAAATAAAATTTTTATGTTGTTTCATAACCCACAGATTTTGAAAATTATCCCACAATTTTTAATTCAGTGGGATAAAGTAAAAATACCCAGACTAATTCATTACTAAAACAAAGCTTATTATTCTCTAACCTTAGCAGCATATTTTGAATTGCAAAAAAAAAAAAAAAAACAACAATAGCATTCACGAGCTCCATGCTGAGTTCAGTCAGGTAAATGGTGAGGATAATTTATAAAGGCAACCTGTTGACGAGCTGTGCCATCGCGTAAAGTCCTCTCAGATTTCCTATTTTTTTTTTTTTTTTGCCTGAGATTCTCCATCAGATGTAATGGTCCTTACTCTTCCAAACTGCTTTGTGGTGTTGTTCAGTCACTAATCGGAAATAATTTTTCCGATTATTTGTGGCCTGATGGACAGCAGCATGCCAGGCTTCCCTGTCCTTCACTATCCCTAGGAGTTTCCTCAAACTCATGTCCATTGAGTCGGTGATGCCATCCAAACATCTCATCTTCTGTTGTCCCCTTCTCCTCCAGCCCTCAATCTTTCCCAGCATAAGTGTCTTTTCCAATGAGTCAGCTTTTTGCCTCAGGTGGTCAAAATATTGGAGCTTCAGCTTCATCATCAGTCCTTCCAATGAATCTTCAAGGTTGATTTCCTTTAGGATGGACTGGTTTGGTCTCCTTGCAGTCCAAGGGACTCTTCTCCAACACCACAATTGGAAAGCATCGATTGTCTGGTGCTCAACCTTCTTGATGCTCCAACTCTCATATGCATACACGACTACTGGAAAAACCACAGCTTTGACTTTACGGACCTTTGTTAGAAAAGTGATGTCTCTGCTTTTTAATACACTGTGTAGTTTTGTCTTAGTTTTTCTTCCAAGGAGCAAGTGTCTTTTAATTGCATGGCTATATGCACGATCTACAGTGGTTTTGGACCCCCAAGAAATAAAATCCAAACTGCTTAGGCAATGCGGAAATCAAACAAACTGTCACGGCTTAAAAAAAAAAAAATGTGCTTTTTAAGAATCACCTAACTAAATGCATGTAAGCTTATTACAGATGAGCCTCCTAGGTCACTGGAAGATGGAACCGAAAACTCCATCACTCTAGGTGAGAACAAAGATGAAGGAAACTCTCAGAAGAAAAATAAGAGATAACACAGAAAATGCACAGTACCAGGAACAACAAACCCTTCTTCTTGTGAATTACCTCTAAATGACCCAGTATGTATTCCAGAACCATTCCTGACCCTTTACCAAAAAAGCCCTTTGCTGCTTGTGGTAAACTGTTAACAAGGGACTATTATCATAACATTTCTTCCCAGGAAATTATCTGAGTGCTTTGCTCATTAGAAAGAGCTCCCCTAGTTTTGTTCCCAGAGATTCTTATTCGATTAATAGGGAGAAAGTCCTGAGGACCTGGATGTTTAAGACACACCACATGTTATTCTACCAGGCAGTTTTGAGAAACACCACTGCAGCCTGAGTAAGCAACTGAAGGGCCTTAAGCAGGAATGCGGCACCCTCCAATCCATGCTAAAACCAATTTACAAATGCCTCATTTGGGAGCTTTATACTTTGAGTCAGCGATTGGCTTCTGGAAATCAGCTAGGGCACTGTTAAAAAATCCCAATACCCAGGCCAGAGCACCATAGACTAATTACAGAAGAAGCTCTGGGGGTAGGATCCAGACACAGGGTCTTTAAAGCTCTCCAGGTGATTCCAGTGTGCAGCCAGCTTGGAGCAGATGAAATTCTGAGCAATATTCTCCCGGCTCCTTATTCAAACAGGATGGCCTGCCTCTCTCTCTCTGGCAGGCTTTGGGTTCTAATAATAAAAAGTCAAGGCTCATTAGGTCAGCGCTGAGTGTCACTTGCTTTATTTTTCTTTGTAGAACTCATCACAATCTAACACTGTATTATACTTTAGTAGTTTTTAAGACACACAGAATCTATCTCCCCTTTTAAAGTATATGTTTCATTAGATTGAAGACTTTTTCTGGAAGAGCAGTGCCTAGTATAGCTCCAGTACCTTGGACACCTGATATGAAGAGCCAGCTCATTGGAAAAGGCCCTGATGCTGGAAAAGACTGAAAGCAAAAGGAGAAGGGGGAGACAGAGGATAAGATGGTTAGATAGCGTCACCAGCTCAATGGACATGAATCTGAGAAAGCTCTTGGGAGACAGTGGAGGATAGAGGAGCTTGGTGTGCTGTAGTCCATGGGGTCACAGAATCTGACATGACTTAGCAACTAAACAACAGCACATGGTTGAAAAGCTTTTTGTGTTGTTACTGGATACTGCATCTATAATATCACTTGGCAGGGGATGTGGGGGGAATATTCTTATTAGCCAATACAACCTTAACTAAGCAGATAGATTTTTTTGGATGAAAAGAAAAAAATAACTGTGAATTAAGATATCTTTGACAATGATAATGTAGACAGACATCTTCCAGGCAGCAAGAGAAAGTGATCCAAAACATCAGTACCCTCCTAACAACATCAGCAGATTGGTGTTGAATTCCCCTCTTGAAGGGAAAAATTCCCACAGACAGCCAACCACCGTTAAATGTTTGCCTCCCAAAGTCATTTAAATCATAAAAATATCTAAGTAGATCTCAACTCTTTATGTTCATAACCTCATACCTGTAGAAAGCTCAAATCAAACACAAAACTACAAACCAATAAAAGTACATTTAACAATTAATGTGGTACATGATGCAAAAATAAAAATGCCAATTTTGTTTTTAATAGGAAAGAGTTCTACATTTTTAACTTTTAACTTGCCCATTTATCTCTCTTTATTTTGAGCATAATGGAACACCATCTGATCAACTTTGTTGAAATGTTATTTTCTTTTTGAACAATAAATGTGTAACTTATGGTTAATCCTTAACTTTAATGAACACATATATTTAAGGCACTTCAAAATACAATACTAGCAAAAGGTAAAACTCCAGTTTAATCAAGTTCATCAATGTGGGACAACTATGATACTGACATTAAATATAAGTTATCTGTAGAGATAGTATCCCCCCCCCCCCACACACACACACACAGTAAATATCGTGCTAAGAGAAGGCTTGAGTGTAATAAAGGACTTGAGTTACCAAATGTTAATACGTAAAAGGATTTCCCAGGTGGCTCAGAACTCCCCACCAATGTAGGAGACATAAGGGACACCAGTTTGATTCCTGGGTTGGGAAGATCCCCTTGAGAAGGGCATGGAAACCCACTTCGGTATTCTTGCCTGGAGGATCCCATGGACAGAGGAGCCTGGCGGGCTACGGTCCACAGGGTTGCAAAGAGTTGGACATGACTGAAGCAACTTAGCAATAGGCAAAATGTTTACTTATATGTATGGTGGTGGTTTAGTCACTAAGTCGTGTCTGACTTTGTGACCCCTTGGACTGCAGCCCGCCAGGCTCCTCTGTCCATGGGATCCTCCAGGCAAGAATACTGGAGTGGGTTGCCGCGCCCTCCTCCAGGGAATCTTCCCGACCCAGGGATCAAAGCCATGTCTCCTGCATCTCCTGCATGGGCAGGCGGGTTCTTTACTACCAGTGCCTCCTGGGAAGCCCTTTAAGGGATCCATTTAACAGGAAATGCTTAATTTCGAAAAGTGCTAAACTCTTCAACCCTCCCTCTAACCATGCCCTTTGTCATGTGACTTTGGAGTCCTTGTGAAGGCAGAGTGTATTCCTCCAACCCTCCTGTTTAGGTTGGGACAAGACCTGGGTTCGATCCCTAGGTCAGGAAAATCCCCTAGAGAAAGTAACGGCTACCCACTCCAGTATTCTCGCCTGGAGAATTCCAAGGACAGAGGAGCCTGGAAGGCTACAGTCCATGAGGTCACAAAGAGTCAGACACGACTGAGCAACTAACACTTTCCACTTTTTCATCAGGACATCAAGGAGGCAAAGACAATAAGATGTGGTCCCTGCTCTTGAAGACCCTTCTATCAACTTGATGACGTATCGGAAAATATACTGAAATAAGTGTTTTGCCTTCTCTCTTTTGTAAATTATAAGAATGAACTAATGGTGCTCTTTAGCACCTAGCGTTTAGCTTTTATAAATACTATCTTCTCATTCTCTACGAAAAACCAAATGGTCCAAATGAGAGAAAAGTCAATTTGTTTCTTCCTCAGTTTGTAATGTCACACCTCAAGGTAAGACTCCCTTGAAAATATGAAACTTCTTGACATCGGCAGTATGGAAAAATAAAGTACGTGTCGCTCAGCGGGTGCCCAGGACCTATATTATGTCCTACTGTTGGTTACAGAATTTTCAATATTTCCTTATCCTTTTTCACTCATATGAACTGCAGCTTATAGCAGTGGTAATCATTTCCTGTGTTTGAAAAAGAGATGAAAGCATTCATGGATGAAAGTCAGTTGGATTTAATCTCCTTCTCTCTCATCCAGGGCACTGCACTGATCATTTTCCAGGAAAACAAGACTTAAGCTCATTTTTGTCATGACAAAACTGGTTTCCTAATAATCAGATGGCAATTCCTAGTGTACACAATTCTAATATAATTACCAGGAGGAAATGTGGAGGGAGTTGCAGGTTTGAGATAAAGAAAAGCCTGTGAATTTTGTATTAATGTCTCAGACTCTCTTATTTGTGCAAGTAATCAATCTTTCGGGGAGTAGAATAGTAATTCTTTGTGGGAAAAAAAAAATGACAAGAGTCAGAGGAAGAAAGGAGATAATCTGAGTTCCATTCGGTACACAGTGGGTCAGCTGTGAGTGACAAAGCTCATCACAAAACTATAGCTCACGGAGTAATCCCAGAAGCAGCGTCTCATTTGCAGCCCAAGCAGTGTTAATGACATGTTTAACAGCTGCTTGTTGAAGTTTGGAATCTGCATTAACCCGCAGAGCAGTGAACAGAGAAATGAGGGAGCGTATTGAAATCAAGCCTTCATTATGCTGACAGCCCAGGTGAAAGGCTGTCCGGAGATTGTACAGAGGCGGGGAGGCCGGTCTGGAGGGTGGAAGGTTCAACTGCATGTGAGGACCATCTCGGAGATGACAGGGGCTGATCAGTAGACACAGAGGACCACAGAAGCACATCGGCAGCTTCTCTCCAAAACAATGAAGTGGGAGAGGCTGGCCATGGTACTGAAGTCCTGGCGGTGTACACCAGCCACTTGGTTGGCATGACCGTCACTGTGGATTACACTCCGTCGGCGCAATCGTAGTGGGGACACCAAGTGATGCCAAATCTCGGGCTCCTTCACCCCTGGGAATATTATTTACTCAGCACTGCTCCAAAAGCAGAGGAGTATAAGTGCCACGGCGCGATTCCTAGACTTCCTAAAAGAGTGTTTGTCGAATTAGCTTAAATGAATGACTAAATGTGTTTTCCTCTTGTTCTTCTTGTTCAGTAACTCAGCCATGTCTGACTCTGCCTGCCAGGTTCCTCTGTCCGTGGGATTCTCCTAGCAAGAATACTGGTTCCTCTGTCCGTGGGATTCTCCAAGCAAGAATACTGGTTGCCATTCCCTTCTCCAGGGAATCTTCCTGACCCAAGGATCGAACCTGTATCTCCTGCATTGGCAGGTGGGTTCTTTACCACTAACCACCAGGGAAGCCCAAATACAACTCCTTATACTGGCCTATTGTTCCCTGAAAGTGTTTCTCTGATTTTTCCCTTGCAAGAGGGCATTCATTACTGAGGACCAAGAAGGAGGACACGGGAGGAAGAGTCATAGGATTTGGGGCAAATCCCAGCTTCTCTGCACTTTTTAAAAAGCAGACTTAGGGCTTCCCTGGTGGCTCACATGATAAAGAATCTTCCTACAATGCAGGAGACTCAGAATCCTTGGGTCAAGAAGACCTTCTGGAGGAGGAAATGGCAATTCACTCAGTATTCTTGCCTAGAGAATCCCATGGGCAGAAGAACCTGGTGGACTACAGCCCATAGGGTCGCAAAGAGTTGGACAGGACTGAGCAACTAACACTTTCACTTTTTCACTTTTGACAGCTTTGTGTGAAAGCCCTGGCTTCAGTGTTCTTGCCTATAAAAGGAAATAACCACACCTACCTTACAGGGCTTAAGGTAAGGATTAAAGTAAAATGTTGACAGCCCCCAACACAAGTCGACATTTCATCGAAAGTCGCTGGGGTTTCTATTGGACATCACCACCATTAGCAGCGCAGGTGTGGCCAGTCTGCACAAAGGCCCTCCTTGGAGTAAACTGCACCCAGACACACATGGCACGGGCTTCCCAGGTGGCTCAGTGGCAAAGAATCCTCCTGCCAAGGCGGGAGATGCAGGAGACTCAGGCTAGATTTCTGGGTCAGGAAGATCCTCTGGAGGAGAAAGTGACACTCCACTCCACTATTCTTGCCTGGAAAATCCCATGGACAGAGGAGCCTGGTGGACTACAGTCCATGGGGTCGCAAGCATGATTGAGCGTGGATGCACACACACACAGCTGCACTCAGGTAAACTGTCAGCCCCATGAGACCTGTGCATTTTTTTTTTTTTTTTTCTTTGTTGACTGATTCATTCCCTGAAAACTAAACAGTGACTAATCCATAATGGTCAAAACATATGTGTGGGTGACAAGCCTGCGGTCCCCATCTAAAGCACCTTTCACTCCACTGTATATTGCTTCTATATAAAGCTTTCTTCATTTAAAAAGGAAGAATGACGGGGCTTTCCTTGTGGTCCAGTGGTTAAGAAGCTGCCTGCTAATCCAGGGGACACAGGCTTGATTCCTGGTCAGGGAATTGAGATTGCACATGTCATGGGACAACTAAGCCCATGCATCACAACCCGCACATCACAACCCGCGCATCACAACCCATGCATCACAACCCACACATCACAACCCGTGCATCACAACCCGTGAGTCACAATGGAAGATCCTGCATGCTGCAACCAACCCCAGGTGCAACTAAATGAATACTTTTTTAAAAAGAAGCATGCTGGAATTATTGAATTATAGTATCTTAGTTATCATTTCTAGGAAAAACCAACTCACTGGAAGAGACCCTGATGCAGGGAAAGATTGAAGGCAAAAGGAGAAGGGGCTGGCCGAGCATGAGATGATTAGATAGCATCACCGACTCAATGGACATGAATTTGAGCAAACTCCTGGTGATAGTGGAGGACAGAGGAGCCTGGGGCTTCAGTTCATGGGATCGCAAAGAGCCCGACAGGACTTAGCAACGGCATAACAACAACAAAAGCACTCATTTCATCAACCATTTTGCAAATGAGGAACCAACCGAGGCTCAGAGAGAGGTTGATATACTCTGTGAAGAGCAGGCTAAGCAATGAAGATTTCACAGCCTTAAGGAGATTCCCACGGAACAGTGTGCCCCTATATACCGTGTCTGGGATGCTTTCCCTTTAACCAAAGCCCCGAGCAGTGAATTTTCATGGTCATTCAGTGATGAAAGCAGGCTTGCCCACTGGTGTTCCTTCTTTGCCCTCAAGTCGTGTTGCCTTTCAGGTCTTCTATGTCCTCTTATATTTTATAAAATGAAGAAACTGGAGAAGGTTTTGTCTTCACACAGCTTACTGGAGAACATGGTTCTTCCATCCTTATATATGTGTATGTGTGTGTGTGTGTGTGCCAAGTTGCTTCAGTCATGTCGGACTCTGTGCAACCCCATGGAGTGTAGCCCACCAGGGTGCTCTGTCCATAGGATTTCCCAAGCAGGAATACTGCAGTGGGTTGTCATTCCCTCCTTCAAGGGCTCTTCCCCATGCAGGATGACACCCTGGTCTCCTGCGTCTCCTGCGTTCGCAGGTGGATTCTTTACCACTAGTGCCACCTGGGAAGCCCCTTATATTCCTACTCAAAATATAGCGCCTCTGTCGTAACATCTGTTTTATATACCAGATTCTAGGTAAGATTTGTTTAGGGTTAAAGACAGTTTCTCCAGAGAAGGCAATGGCACCCCACTCCAGTACTCTTGCCTGGAAAATCCCATGGACGGAGGAGCCTGGTAGGCTGCAGTCCATGGTGTTGCGAAGAGTCAGACACGACTGAGCGACTTCACTTTTGCTTTTCACTTTCATGCATTGGAGAAGGAAATGGCAACCCACTCCAGTGTTCTTGCCTGGAGAATCCCAGAGACAGTGGGCCCCCGTCTATGGGGTCGCACAGAGTTGGACACGACTGAAGCAACTTAGCAGCAAAAACAGTTTCTCCAGCTAACCAGCACTTGCCTAGAGGACCTTGAGGCTCCCTTCCCTGCTGTGCCCCTTGGGAACAGAAAGAAAGCCAGTTCCATGAGGAGGCACTGGATTCTGACTGCGACCCTCCCCAACTTCTCCTTCCCAAGGGATGAGGGTCTCAACAGAGGAGGCGAGAGGAAGAGGGAGGTGGAGGAAGGGGGTCAGAAGGAACTATTAACAGAAGGTCGAGAAGAACAAGAAGAGGAAGAGAGTCAACAATCCTACAGGACGGCCAGCAATTTTTGGCCCATGTATTTCTGCATCTGTCATCTTAGTTAATCCTCACACAAATCCAGGGGTCTAAGTACCAACGGTATTAAAATGAAACAGTGAAGGCGATAAGATGAAGTTACCTCACTCAGTCACTCAGTCTGTCTTAACGTATTCATCCACCTGCCAGTACAGGAGATGCAAGTTCCAGCCCTGTGTTGGGAAGAACCCTGGAGCAGGAAATGGCAATCCACTCCAGTATTCTTGTCTGGAAAATTCCATGGACAGAGCAGCCTATCAGGCTGTAGTCTGTGGAGTTGCAAAGAGTCGAACACAGCTGAGTGACTAAACAGCAGCAGTCCAAAGGGCAATGGTCAATGGCTCGCATCTCTGAAGTCTGCAAATCCAGGCAGCATTCCTTCCCCAGAGAACACGGCTTAGGTATGGAACAGCCAGATCTCTCCAGGTAACTTCCTCACTCCCAGCACCTCATTCATTCTTCTGCTTTGCATCCAGGTAGAGACTGCTCTGTTGCAGACTCAGTCCCTAGTCATGAGGCCAATAAACAGTTAATTAGCAGGAAACAGACTCAACTCCTTTTGTGGCACGCAAATAAGGATGACTAGATATTCTGAATCCATGCCAAGTGTTCGGATCACTGAGCCTCCTGTTTCTGGTTTTGTGACATCCTGGGATTCCCTCCTCCCAACTCACTGCCCTCTACCCTCTCCTAAGACCTGAAGCTTTTCTTAAATTTTCCTAAAATGTCTTCAAATACAAATAGTTTTAATTCACTTTTCACATATACCTATATATATGTAGGCTGGTGTAACTGCACATATTCATTTTCACATATAACTGCATATGTATATTTTTAAATGTACCTATAGAGGGCTTCCCTGATGGTTCGGCGGGTAAAGAACCCACCTGTTAATGCAGGAGACAGGAGATGCAGGTTAGATCCTGGGTTGGGAAGATCCCCTGGAGGAGGAAATGGCAACCCACTCCAGTATTCTTGCCTGGAAAATTCCATGGACAGAGGAGCCTAGCGGGCTACAGTCCATAGAGTCGCAAAGAGTCAGACACACCTAAGTGACTAAGCATGCATGGAAATCACATACCTTTATCCTTTATTAAAAAAAAAAACAAAAAACTCCAGAGCTACCTGGAAAAGTACTTGGATCTCCCTTGCTTCTCCCTGCCTGGTAGGAACTTCCCCATTCATCACAGCTTATCCTTGTATCCCTCCCCCACTCTCAGCCTAAAGAGCCATGCTTCCCTTCTCCCGCAACTTGGTAGCAATAACAACAGTGCCTATAGCCTACAGAGCACCTGCTCTGCGTCGAGCACTGCACTGGATATTTTATAGATAAGATCTCCTATACTTTCCCACTAAATAATCCACTAGGATTACCTGCCTTTTATAAGGAAAAACTGACGTTTGTAGGTTAAATGAATGTCTAAGGGCACATGACTACTAAGGGAGAGGATTGATAGTCAAACCCAGGACTAGTTTTCCCTAAAGCCCGTCACATTAGCCAGTAACCTGTGAGCCTTGCATCCCGCTGCTAAGGATCTTCCTGTGGATGAACAGGATCTTAATTCACTGAACACGAGTTTACTGAAGGCCTGTTTTCTGCCAGACACTCTTCTAGGCACGTCAGATCTGGCAGGAGACGAAACTGTCAAACACCCCAGCGCTTGTGGAGCTCACACCCCAGTGGGGAAGACTGACAACAAAAACATGAGTAAATCCGCCACCTTGATTCCCTCTTCTGAGATGAACTGGGCTGAAATCGTTACAAAAGGGGAGATTATTTGTCTTTCCATGTAGCCTTCTGGGAACGCCCCTGCCGGCTGAAAGAGAGTGACTTTTAAAGGGAGGCGGGATGCAGGCACGCTGGCAGGCAAGCCTGGGGTTCTCCAACAGAGCTTGGCAAAACCAAGCCAGCAGACAGCTTCTTGCCTTGTGGGAGGGGAAAAGGAACGCATTTGTAAAGTCTGGACTTTTAACCAAGCCAAGATGTGCGTGCCCAGTCATGTTCGACGCTTTGCAGCCCCATGGAATGTAGCCCGCCAGGCTCCTCTGTCCATGGGATTTCCCAGGCACTGGGGCGGGTGGCCATTACCTTCTCCAGGGGATCTTCCCACCCAAGGATCAAACCCATATCTCTTCCACCTCCTGGGTTGGCGAGCAGGTTCTTCACCACTAGCGTCAGCTAGGAAGCCCTTGTCATGCTTACATTCAGTCAAAAGCTATTCAGAATGCAGCTATGGCAAGAGTCTTTCCACAAGGCACTCACCTTCGGTGAGTAGCCACAGAAGCTGTATAAACAATCTTCAGTCTGCTCCTCCAAGGCATCTTCCCAACTCAGGGATCGAACCCATGTCTCCTGCATCATAGGAAGATTCTTTGCTGCTGAGCCACCAGGGAACCTCGGGGAATCTGCCTAAGTCTGCACAAGTCCTTTTTAACATTTTTTTAAAAGTCTTTATTGAATTTGTTACAATATTGCTTCTATTTCATGTTTTGTGTTTTTTTGGCTGTGAGTCTGTGGGATCTTAGTTCCCCAACCAGGGATCGAATCCACTCTCCCTGCATTGGAAGGCAAAGTCTTAACCGCTGGATCACCAGGGAAGTCCCCTCAACAAAATCTTGAATGGGGGAGCAAGAATTTGAATCCTCGTCTCCAAAATCCCAACCTCTTTTCCACGACAAAGAGCTTCCAAACTTTTACTGAGGAAGCAGTGTACCATCTATTTAGAGATTTCTTTAGTTTGATTTGTTGGCAGCATATTCATGGTTATAAATTGAAGGGAGAGACAAAGAAAAGGAATAACATGAAATAGCAGGTTTTTACTGCATAAGTCCTGTGATGGCATATAAAATTAGGAAATAATACTATGAAAAAAAGGTATACTGCCATAAAAACAGTAAATGCAACCCTGCTGTTTATTATTGTGCTAAAAGATAAAAGGTAAGGGACATTCCTTCACAATACTGGAACTAAACATTTTTAATAATAATTTTTAAATTATCACTAACATTCAGTCTGTTTATAGCTTTTCAGTAGAATATGGAGCTCTGTGTTCCCTAGAATTCTCCTTTAGCTTGTTGCATGAAAATGGCTAATTTGAACTCACTATTCTTTTCTAGCCTGTTCATCAGTTTACAATGTCCTGAAAGGATAAATTAAAAAAAAAATTATTTATGTACAAAAATAATGGCATCAAAAGCAAAAGAAACAATCTCCAAAGAAGGAGAACAAAAAATAAGCAATGAATTTCAAACCAGCAACAGCAAATCCCAAACAAGAGCTTCTGTGAGCAGATCACCCGGATCAGAGTGAAGCGTTCCTCCTGCAATTCTCACTCCAACCAGGAGGGGGTGCTGCAAACCTTCGAGGTTGCCCACCCAGCTGTTGCTCAAACCAGCCCTTTCCTTCCTGAAGTAAAGCCACTGGCTGGAAGTAAAGAAGAGAGTGTGGGTGTGTCAGGAACTAGCCTGAAGCTAGCTGACTCCCTAGCACCCTGAACAGTGACACCAAGGTGGAGATGTTCATGATAGTTGCCCCAGTCCTCCCCACCAAACCCCAACTTCTCACTTGGTTCATTTAAGATGCAAATAACAGAAATGACAAAGTCAAGCTCTAATTTCTTGGGCTAGGTATTCTAAAGATGAAGTGAACTGAGAATCATGGTGACAAGAGGAAAATCTATCTGAATGCGTCAGGGTTAAAATAAATTTTCCCTATTTCCCTCTTGAAATTAAAACCCAGTGAACTTGGCTCATGAATTTTTAGTTAACGAACTATTCTGCTAGCAGGAGGTTTAGCCAGAAAAGGACAGAAACCGTTTTAAGTTTTTGAAGTCATCCTCTCACAGCAAAAAGGAAAAGACCCTCTCTCTTAAGAAAAATCTTATAACTGTATGTGGGATACAATTATAACTGGTTTGCTCTAAATTCAGTACAATCTTGGCTGTGTATTAAGCAGTTGAACAGTTTTTCTCCAGATTTTTTCTTAACTTTCATAAAATATTAATTTTTTCCCCCTTTAAACATTGTTCCAATCCGCTTGGTTAATGTGATGAGGTGCGTGTGGTCGGGTAAGGAGAGCTGTATTATTACCCCATGCTCTATTTAAGCAGTACAGCATGGTCTTTCAGAAGCAAAGGGCACATTGAAATAAAATCAGCCCAAAGTGTTCCTCTGTGTTTACATCTCACAATAGCAATCACCACCACCGTGCAGGGTGTTTCTTAGCAAGGCCTGACTGGCTGAGGTTAACTGCCCAGAGTACAGCTGAAGGCCAGCAATTCTTCCCAGCTACTTATTAACCCCCAGGAAATCTCCTGAACCCTGAGGGTCATTGTTCAATCCTTTATAAGCAGTTTTCCAAGTATTTTGAGTACTTGTTCTTTCCTGAACACCTACAGCCAGCCAGATCGTGTTTGTATAAAGAAACGCTCTTTTTTTTTCTCTTTAAAAGTGGATTGAATTTCAGGTCACCTTAAAGGTCAGTGGCTCCAGAAACCTTCTGTACAGCACCGGGAGTTCAGCTCGGTGCTCTGTGATGACCTAGCTGGGTGGGATGGAGCGGGGAGGAGTATGGGAAGGAGGCTCAAGAGGGAGAGGATACATGCATACATATGGCTGATTCACTTTGATGTACAGCAGAAATTAACACACTGTAAAGCGATTATACTTCAATAAAAAGAAAAACAGAAAAGAAAACAAAAGAATGGTCTTTACATTCTTTCAGAGGTATTTAGACGGTGGGTCGGTGTGTGTGTGTGTGTATGTGTTTGTGTGTGTGTGTGTGTGTGTGTGTGTGCGCGCGCGCTCAGGCTCTCAGTCCTGTCCAACTCTTTGAGACAGCGTGGACCATAGCCCACCAGGCTCCTCTGTCCATGGGATTTTCCCAGCAAGAATACTGGAGTGGGTTCCCATTTCCTTCTCCAGGGGAGCTTCCCAAGCCAAGGATCGAACCAGCATTGCCTCCACCTCCTGCATTGTCAGGCAGATAATTTTACCACTGAACCACCTGGGATTCCCAAGATGGCATGGGATGATCTGTAGTTCACTTCTGGCCTGACTATGTTACCCAGAATTGTAGCGTCTTCTACATCCATGAAGTTGCTGTTCTTTGCATAATCGACTCAGGTTCCAGAGTTCACAAAAAAAAAAAAAAAAAACTACTAAACATAAAGAGAATTATTGGTGAAATATTTTGTACATGTCCCAAGAGAAGTCATTCTTTTTAGAGAAGGGAAAAAAGACCAGCGGCTCAGAGAAGGTCACTTTCATCACATTTTGGCTTCTGTTTTTTTTTTCCTAAGGACCAAGAGAATAGAAAAGGTAAGGGAAAGAGGGGAGACAAACAGAAGGCCAAGGAGCCCAGGGACCAAATTCCTCCTCCTCCCAGGAATCGCCCTGCGAAGGACAGGAGAGCAGGGGGCTGCTGGGGAGGAAGGAAAGGCTCAGAGGAGATGATGCAGGCAGGACATCAGGAGGTCGGATTCAGAGGTGCCACTCTGCCAGCCACATGGCCAGGCCCGGGCCAACCAGAGACCACAGCTCAACCCAGAGACCGGAGACAACACTACTGATCTCCTTCTGCAAAACCAAGAGATTCTATTCATGCAAGAGAGTCCCACGCTTGTGTGTTTTAATATTGCAAAAAATTGAAGAGTATAGACTAACTTGTCAATTTATGACAATAAACAGAATTAAAATTTTGGTCTGCCTTGCCAATAAAAATTTTATATTTCACCTCAACCTTTAATATCAGGTGTCTGATATTAAGAAGTTGTGTAAATAATGGAGATTATTTTTAAACCACAAATTAATTATAGAGTTGTCCAGTGTTAGCTCATTGGGAAGTTTTGAGTGCCCTGTGCGTTTTGTGTGTGTGTGAGACAGAAAGGAGGGGAGTAAAGAGAAGCACGAGAAAGAGGAGAGAGGAGAAAGAGGAGACAGGAGAAAGAGGAAAGAGGAGAAAGAGGAGAGAGGAGAAAGAGGAGAGAGGAGAAAGAATCTTCTGAGTCAAACTGACTTCATCTATTCTACGTGTTACTGTCCCTTCTTCCAAATCATTTTTCTATCATTTATTAGTGCCCATAAGAAAAAAAAGTGTCAAATGAAAATGAGGATCTTCTAAACAGATATTGTTAACAGTAAGTATATCCCTGAAAATGAAAGTGAAAGTTGCTCAGTCGTGTCCAACTCTTTGCGACCCCATGGACTAAACAGTCCATGGAATTCTCTAGGCCAGAATACTGGAGTGGGTAGCCTCTTCCTTCTCCAGGGGACCTTCCCAACCCAGGGATGGAACCCAGGTCTCCTGCATAGCAGGCGGATTCTTTACCAGCTGAGCCACAGGGAAGCCCCAAGTATATCCCTATTATGACTTAAGAAACAATTAGGGTCTCTTCCTAATCATTTAAAATCAAAAACAAAAGGAGATTCTCCTGGTGGTCTAGTTGTTAAGATTTCATACTCCCATTGCAGGGGGCCCAGGTTCCATCCCTGGTCAGGAAACCAACAAGGATCTGGCACAGCCAAATAAATAAAATAAATATTAAAATCAAAGACAAAGACTAGATACATTGAAATGACACATATTTTGTTTATAATTTAAAAAATAAAAGGATTTGAAGGCTGTCTTAAAGGACCAATAAACTTTCTAAAGTCATATGGCAGAAACATCACTATAGTTTCTTCCCTTAGCTGAGAGAAGAGAGGAAAACTATATTCATAATCACACACATACCAAATTGCCCTACCTTGATGTACTGGAGATCCCTAGCTCCTTCCAACCTAGTGGTGGGCTTCCCATGTATGTTTATGAAACATTATGTTAAATCAGTCCAGTGTAATTCAGCGAGCAGTGATGGGCATATGGTTGAAGGAGAATCTGGCACTGGTATTTTTATGAGTATAGGGTGAACTGTGATATCCTAAATGCAAAGGCGATGATGGGCATTGCCTATTCAACCAGGGTAGAGCTGAAGGAAATTTCTATAAAATGTTTTCTAATTTGACAATGTCTACACAAGCAAGAAACATCACTTTGCTGACAAAGGTCCGTATAGAAAGCTATGATTTTTTTCAATAGTTATGTACAGATGTGAGAGTTGGACCATAAAGAAGGCTGACTGCTGAAGAACTGATGCTTTCAAATTGTGGTGCTGGTGAAGACTCTTGAGAGTCCTTTGGACAGCAAGGAGATCAAACCACTCAATCCTAAAGGAAATCAACCTTAAATATTCATTGAAAGGACTGTTGGTGATGCTCCAACACTTTGGCCATCTGATGCGAACAGCCAACATATTGGAAAAGACTTTGATGCTCAGAAAGATTGAGGACAGGAGGAGAAGGGGGCGGCAGAGGATGAGATGGTTGGATAGCATCACTGACTCAATGGCTGTGAGTTTAAACAAACTCCAGGAGATAGGGAAGGACAGGGAAGCCTGGCGTGCTGCAGTCCGTGAGGTTGCAAACATGACTTGACCAAACAAAAACAATGCAAGCAAAATTATAGTATTGGGCAAAGCAAGCCCCATTATTTCTGCATCTTGGACACTGACATAAATACAGAGCAAGTCAGTAATTCAGTCAAACGTAAGTAGTGTCGGATTCAGTCTTTATAATGATATGGTATCTGGTATACATTTATCATAAAAGGATGCAAACCAAGCCAACAGCCAAGAACAGGGTGTAAGGAAGTGTCTCTTGCAGACAGTAGGACTTGAGCGTCTAGGACTTTAATTCAGAAAGAAGCAGACAGTTCAGCTCAATGACTCTTCCTTTCCCCAGAAAAGACTTGGAGTCCCTGAGTGAGAAGGAAAAATGCCTTCCATCCTGCTCACTGGCATCCTATCCCTGAAGGCTATCCTGTGACTAAATGTAGCAGAGCCTGTTGAAACCTGCACAGCTGTGATAAAAACACTTGGACCAGGACTTCCACAATAACTGTTTGCATGGCTAGGTACAGTTAATTATTATGTTTTTCTTCACCCTTTCAGAATTCATAAACTCTGCCTCAAGGTCAAGGCATGATTTTTCTGTACTTTTAACAGGTCATTTATTCTTAAAATGTTTGGGGATTTTTTTTTTTTTTTTTTTTTTGAGAGAGAGTGAAACAGGTATATAACTTTAGGGAAAACTCTAATAGTCCAATTTGAAGAGATGGCAAATGGTGGGGGGAATGTTGTTTTTCTTAAATATTTCATTAGTTTTTCACCTTGAGATTTTTTAAAAGCCATATGTTTAGGATTATTATTATTATAGGCCTGGTATCCTGCTAAGAACTTTATATATGTTTTAGTTTTCACAATAACCATATGAAGAAATTTCATTACCATTCTCCGTTTACATACTGAAGGTTAGAAAATTTCAAACCCTTTGAAGGAGTCCTGTTACTAGTAAGACACAGAGCTGAGGTGTGAATTCAGGTCTGTCCTGACTTCAAATCTCTTTATCTTAATTATTGAGTAATTCTGCAATTGAATGGCTTTTCAGAGGTGAACTACTTCAGATAACAAAATGAGGTTTGCATTTCCTTCCCTATTATCATGTTCAGTCAAAGGATAATAGTTAAAAACAACACTAGGGGCTTCCCTAGTGGTCCAGTGGTTAAAACTCTGAGCTCTCACTGAGGTCGGCTGGGGTTTCATCCCAGATTAAGGAATGAAGATCCCACAAGCCACACAGAACTGCCAAAAAAAATTTAACAAAATAAAACAACACTATATTAGATATTTACTGCCTTGTCAATTTCTTCACTTTTACTAAGAGTCTCGTGAAATAAAAAATTTTATTTCAAAACGCAATACAAAAAATCTCAAATGATGGTGTTTTTTTTTTTCCCATTTCTATTTCACCTACAGGGAATCTGCATAACTAAGGAAGGTACTGGCCACTCCCCAATTTCACCTAAGCAAAGCTCTTCTCACCCAGGAGAGCTTAGTAATGACATGTTGGTATTAGAATAGCTGTCTATTTACCCTGGTGTAGTACTAATATTGTTAACCAGAAAATTCACATTTATCAGTGTAGAAATGCTGCATTATCAATTCAACCCTTTAGGTCCCCTTGGAAATGTTCAAGGGTTTACATTTTTATAAATGGAGCTTTACATTTTACAAATAAAAGCTTTTATACTCCCCAGAGCCCATCCAAAAAGTTGTGCCCATAGCATCAACTTTCTGTTCCCACTATAAACACACCCACACGCACACACACACGGGCACACACATGAACACACACTCATCTCATCCTTAGAGGGAGAAATAATGAATAGGGTAGTTGAATATGAAGCTAATTAAATGCACGGAGCCTACGCTGCCATCAGTTTTCTATTCAGCTTAATGTATGTTCCTTTACCTATGTAATCAAGGCATACACCCCAAGCTGTCAACACCTCAGCCCAAATAATCAAAGCAGCTCCTGGGTAACAAAGAAGCAATATGCAAACAAAGTGTTTCTATAGCCTCATGAATTTATGTATGGCTCAAAGTTCTTAGATATTCTTTCTATGAACTTCGGATTCAGTCAATATTCTACACTGACCCAAAACAAGAGTGAAACATCCTTGAATAGTTTCTTACGCCTGTTTATACCATGTATTCATGATCTACAAATTTATTTACTAAACATTTCATGCAAGGTTAAAAGAAGCTTCATGAGAAAATGTAAGGAAGCAGCAAACACAGAAGATGGAAAGAAAATGTGTTCTTGCTCAAAGAAGAATCCAGGAAGATTTCATGTATCGTGGAGCAACTAAGCCCGTGCGCCGCAACTACTGAAGCCCACAAGCCCCCACAAGAGAAGCCACCGCGAGGAGAAGCCCTCACACGCCAACAAAGAGGAGCCCGGCTCGCGGAAACGAGGGAAAAGTCCACGTGCAGCAACGAAGCTCCAGCACAGTCAAAAATTAATAATTAAATAAATAAAAATTAAACAAAAGAGTCCTAATCCCAATAAAAGAAGAGGGATTAAACTTATTTTTAAAAAAGAGTATGTTTTAAAAGCTCAAGTGTATCCATGAAAATGGCTGTTTCAGCAATCTGAATGTTTCTTTGTCACAGAGAAACAGGTTACTCCTAACCTGTTTTGCAAATATACTTCACACTGATTATCAGATCACTATCAGTCTGGAAAGGATTGTTGGTTTACCAACTTTCAATAAATATGAAATAATCCTGGAGGAATAAATGCACAATAAAAGTCCAGTTGGAGTTGCTTTGTTTCCCAAATGCAAACTTGTTCATCTGCAGCCTGTTCAGAAACCACAGTTCTGAAAGGAAGAATTAGGTCCTGAATGGATATGACTGAGAAACAGAGGTTGAATAAAAAGGATATGACATTCCTCAACCAAGCACAAGGTATTATGAAAATACATAATGCACTGTGATGCCCTTCCTCATGAAACAGTGACCAGTACAAATATAATGAATATACCAATGTCAATGGTTAAAGGCCACGCAAAAGAGTCATGGGGAGATTACTTTCTGAGATAAATAACACACTGCAGATGTATATTTATGTATTTTCACTAGAGCTGATAATAGGTTAAGGTTTGGAATGGCAAACATTCCGGCTATAAAATCTTTTTCATGAGACATGCTATGTGCCAAGGATATAGGACAGTGAGAATCAAAAAAAAAAAAAAAAAAAGGTGCTGATTTTGAAGAAGGTAAACAATTTGTTAGCTTTCTTTTATTCTATGCTAGTGTACTGACATGTTAACTAAAATTTGAAACTATCAATGTAAAAATATTGTCGTTTTTCAGTCACTTAGTCCTGACCGACTCTTTGTCACCCCTTGGACTGCAGCCCACCAGGCTTTCCTGTCTTTACTATCTCCTGGAGTTGGCTCAAACTCACGTCCATTGCGTTAATGATGTCATCCAACCATCTCATCCTGTCTGCCCCTTCTTTTCCTGTCCTCAGTCTTTCCCAGCCTCAGGGTCTTTTTCCAATGAGTCGGTTCTTAACATCAGGTGGCCAAAGTATCGGAGCTTCAGCTTCAGCATCAGTCCTTCCAGTGAATATTCAGGGTTGATTTCCTTTAGGATTGGAAGAGAAAGAAAGAGAGTGGAAGTCGCTCAGTCGTGTCTGACTCTTTGCGACCCCATGGTATAACAAAATAATCCCCTTGAAGTTTTAATGTGATCCAATGGCTCTCTTGTGCAACACAGCCTTTAAAAAGTGCCGAGATTTATTGCTTTGGGAAAATACAATAGACTATAAATCAAGCTACAATAACAACTATGAAGATTTCTCTTACCATTCTACACCTCTAGACTCACCTCTGCCCAAGGAAGCTCTGGAAACCTTCTATTCAATAGACTCTGTCTACAAATAGTTATTTATCACACCTTGAGAGGTGGCTTCACCTCCACAACAAAGTGTCTGGAGATTTCATTTGTCTTCACTCACAGTTATGAGAACAAAGGAAACTTTGATTCATTCGGTTGGGATGAAACGTATCCATATCATAGCAATATTAGGACCTTTTAATCATCTCTCCATAAGAAAAGATTAAAATGCCTTAGTTATGCGAGATTAAATACACATTCAGTAATTGCAACGGACAGTATGCTTTCAGAGTGGGAGAATTAAATTAAAAGAAAGACAACTCTGGAAAATGTACTAGTGGTAGAATTAGAGGATGTTTCATCAGGTCCTGATGTCTCTACAGTAATGAATCTGCCAAAAGATAATAATATTTTAGTGAAAGGTGTGATTGGATAAGTCACATTATTTATTAACTGTTACCCTAAAACATCACTTTTGTCTTATTATTAAGAATGGTTAGAGGGCAGCTGGAATGTCTGACACAAGGTATTAGAATTGGATTGTGTCCATCACAGATCCTGGAGGCTTGATCTCTGAGCTTGGTATTGGAACTCACTAGCACCTGCTGGCTGAGTGTTCACAGACCAAGGCCTGCCAAGGTCTCAGTTATGTCTCCAGGATCATCCAGTCATTCACATGGTCCTCTCCAATGGCCTCAACAAGAGCTGTCTTTAATTCCTAAACTTGCTCTTCAAAAAATTTCAAATAGATGCAGACATTGGAGAAGACTGTCAGAGACCAGAAAGACTAAAGTTACAAAAATGGGAGGGAGGAACTTTCCCGGTGACCCAGTGGCTAAGACTCTGTGCTTCCAATACAGGGGCTCCAGGTGTGATCCCTGGTCAGTAAGACGTACGTAGCCAAATAAACATATAAAAAATACTGTTATTTTTGTTGTTCAGTTGCTCAATTCTGTCCCACTCTTTGCGACCTCACAGTGCAGCACGCCAGGATTCACTGTCCTTCACTATCTCCCGGGGTTTGCTCAGATTCATGTCCATTGTGTCAGTGATGCTGTCTAACCATCTCATCCTCCACTGCCCTCTTCTCCTCCTGCCTTCAATCTTTCCCAGTATTAGGTTCTTTTCCAGTGAGTCGGCTCTTCACATCAGGTGGCCAAAGTATTGGAGCTTCAGCTTCAGCATCAGTCCTTCCAATGAATATTCAGAATTTATCTCCTTTAGGATTGACTGGTTTGATCTTCTTGCAGTCCAAGGGACTCACGAGAATTTTCTCCAGCAAAACAATTTGAAAGCATCAATGCTTCAGTGCTTGGCCTTCTTTATGGTCCAACTCTCACATCCTTACATGACGACTAGAAAAACCACAGCTTTGACTATGTGGACCTTTGTCAGCAAAGTGATGTCTCTGTTTTTTAATACACTGTCTAGATTTATCATAGCTTTCCTTCCAAGGAGCAAGCATCTTTATTATTTTTTTTTTAATTTATAAAGACAAAAGATTTGATGGGAAAATGTCTTTGAAGCCCTCTCTGGAGGTTATTGGCATTCTCCTGGAAGGCAAACTTTCATGGACAGGTTAATTTAACTCTTTAGATTCCCAAAAAGCTTATGTGATAAAGCCTATGAATGATGAAACAGACATACCAAAGAACAAAAGAATATAGACTTCTTCAAGCAAAGTAGGTCTGGAGGGTAAGAAAGCAACAGGAAATCAATCAGTAGTTATGCTGAATTTCCAAGGGCTTGCAATGGAGGAGGGCAGCGGGGAGGAGGAGATGGGAGAAGTCCAAGGGCCTCACAGCTGTCAGAATTCTTTCTTGCTGGGTGGAGGTCAGTCTTTGTCCTATCAGGCCTTCGATTGACTGGAAGAATTCCACCTTCATTATAGAGCCATCTGCTTTACTCAAAGTCCACTCATTTAGACTTTTGTTTGTTTGCTTTTGGTTTGTACTCAGTTGCTTAGTCGAGTCCGACTCTTTACAGTCCGACTGTAGCCGGCCGGGCTCCTCTGTCCATGGGATTCTCCAGGCAAGAATACTGGAGTGGGTTGCCATTGCCTTCTCCAGGGGATCTTCCCAACCCAGGGATTGAACCTGCTTGTCCCTTTCCTCTCCTGCATTGGTAGGCAGATTCTTTACCACTAGTGCCACCGGGGAAGCCCCATTTAGACACTGCTGTGTGTGCTGTGCTGAGTCACTCAGTCCTGTCCGACTCTTTTCGACCCTGTGGGCTATAGCCTACCAGGCTCCTCTGTCCATGGGGATTCTCCAGACAAGAATACTGGAGTGGGTTGCCTTGCCCTCCTCCAGGGGATCTTCCCAACCCAGGAATAGAACCCAGGTCTCCCACACTGGAGGTGAATGCTTTACCATCTGAGCCACCAGGGAAGCCCTTATTTAGATGTTAATCTCATCCAAAACCCACCTTCACAGAAACACGCAGTACGTGGGACTAAGTATTTCTCCCCAGTGGCCTAGCCAAGTTAACGCATAGAATCAACCTTCACGGTTTCTAAATGGACTCGATACTTAAGACCAAGTTGACTGACTATCTGGGCAAGGAGCCACAGCATCATTTATAGGGAAAAGATAAAAGAAATAAATCTGCAAATAAAAATGGACTCTTCTAAGTCCTGGACATGAAGAAGAGAAAAAAGCTACGGTGGGACTAATCATGATGAGCGATTTCTTCACAAAGTAAAATCATTTCATCATTTCATCTTCTCTCAAACTGGGTCAAGTGGATAACTCCATGAGAAAAGCAAAAGATCGTTTAATAAAATATTAAATCAAGCCCATGTATAGTAGTGTTACAGGGTGTGATGGTTAATCGTATGTGTCAACTTAGTTATGCTCTAGTGCCTAACTGGTCAAACACCAGTCCAGATAAGGCTGCAAAGGTATTTTTAGATGTGATTAACGCTTACACCAGTAGACTCCGAGTAAAACAGGTGACTCTTCATAATGTGGGTGGGCTTCATTCATTCAGTTGGAGGACTTAAGAGAAAAGTCTTTGGTCCTTCGAGAAAGAGAAAATTCTGCCTCCAGACTGCCTTTAGACTCGAAAATGTGACTTCTGCTCAAATGTCCAACCTGCCCACCTGCCATACATCAGTCACATTTACCAGTTCCCATATTCACACAAGCCCATTTTTGCAAGTCTCTCTTTCTGTCTCTTTCTCTCTCACCCTCTCTTTCTCACTCATTCTCTATGTGTGTGTGTGTGTGTGCACGTGTTAATGTTAGTCACTCAGTCGTGTTAGACTCTACATGACCCCGTGGACTGTAGCCCACCAGGCTCCTCTGTCATGGAATTCTCCAGGCAAGAACATGGGAGTGGATTGCCATTCTCTAGGGGATCTTCCCAATCCAGAGATTGAACCTGGGTCTCCTGCATTGCAGGTAAATTCTTTACCATCTGAGCCACCAGGGAAGCCCAATAGGATGTGTGTGTGTGTGTGTGTGTGTACATCCTATTGGTTTTATTTTTCTGGAGGACCATGACTAATACAGTGGTGGAGAGTTTTATGGTACGAATGGGCCCAGTATCTGAAACACTTCTCTTCTAAAATAGGTGTGCTATTCTATAAAGAATCCTTATGTTTTATTTTTAATGTATATATGAACACTTATTTAACTTTGTTACAAACTTTAACACTTCTGTTTTAAATTCATAAACTCACTTTCTGTGTTAAATTCATAATTGACCAGCACAAAACTCTCGGAAGAAGAAACTGAGATTGCCTTGCAAACTGTTTAGTGCCTTGCACACAGCAAGCACTCTGAGTGGCTCAGGTTTACCAGTTAATCTTCCCGCATTACAAGGATATGGTTTCCCAGGTGACGCAGTGGTAAAGCATCTGCCTGCCAATGCAGGAGATGTGGGTTCGATCCCTGGGTCGTGAAGATCCCCTGGAGAAGGAAATGGCCACCCACTGCAGTATTTTTGCCCGGGAAATCCCATGGACAGAGGAGCCTGGCGGGCTACAAAGCATGGGGTCGCAGAGTCGGACACGGCTGAGCACGCACACATATACATGTAACTAATCTGTTTAGACAAAGAGGCCTGTATCCTCTCTATGCATCTACAAGACAAGATGTGAATTTCTAAACACAATGTGGCAGGTGTACAGCATTCCTTAGCTGATAGCTGGAAGAGGAGAGATGTTTGACTGGCTTTCACCAGCTTCCACCCACCCGTGTTTTATATCCAGCAAGTTTTAAAGAACTCCAAGAAACAGAACTGACTGACTTCCTCAGGAGCTAATTCCAGCATACACAACATCCGTTTGCATGCTAGAAATGGTCTTCATGGGATGCAGAGGCTATTAAAGTGAGGTGCTCACTCAGTTAATGTTATGTAAAACCAAATACGCACAGGCAAATTATTAAAGATCTGTTTACTTGGAACTCTGATATTTGCCATGAAAATTCCTACAATTAAAATTTGACTTAAAAAAAAGAAGTTTGTCCCCCCTCCCTTTAAAAATCAGTTTCAAAAAACCCTTGATAGAATCAGCTAATTAATTCTTGGCCTCTTCAACTAACACCACATTTGAAGTCACGTGCTATAAATCAGTTTCAGTTGAGATATTAAAATCAGATTATAACAGAAAAGCCTTGTAAATATTTGCCTCCAAATGAGTTTAAGAATAAATATATATTCAGTATATCATCCATATTTAGCAGATATTAATAAGACAAAGCATAGCTTTAAATTCACTTATCATTTAATACAAAGGAGGAAACAGGAAAGTGGGCCTGATTAGCTTGTTTATTCTTGGGCTTGGTAATACCTTATTAAAATTTGAGGTTCAAAATTGATATAATCTGTCAAATGTCAGCAGAAATATTTATTCTGTAAATGAAGCTTTAGTTAATAGAACTTTAATTTGAAGTACTTTACATTTTCTTCTCCTCCATAAGGAAACTGGAAAAGGAGTGGGGAAGTCTTGATAGGAATGTGAAATTAACACATGCAGTGTGCTCCATCAAGTCCTGTCTGACTTTTTGCAACCCCGTGGACTGTAGCCCTCCAGGATCCTCTGACCATGGGATTTCCCAGGCAAGGTTACTGGAGTGGGTTGCCATTTCCTTCTCCAGAGGATCTTCCTGACCCAGGGATCAAACACATGTCCCCTGCATTGGCAGGCAGATTCTTGACCTCTGAGCCACCAGGGAATAGGAAATTAACACTGAGGTCTGAATTTCCTTTCCGGATCTGTGCTGACACTAGAGGTCAGCAACCTTCCAGAAATGATATCTTGAGTCTTCACTCATTGTAATTTGCGATTTGACAGAAAAACCACAGAATTTTAGGTGAGGAAATGGTTTACTAATGACTTCATCTGCTGTCTTTCTAGAGGAAAAAGAGGTGAGATCTCAAGAGGACCAGGGACTTAGCTGGTCTCACAGTTACAGGGAGTCAGGGCTGAACTCTGGACGCTGGGAGCTGATCAGTGACACAGAGCTGGGGCTCTTCATAGTCACAGAGACCCTAGGTGGGTGCTTGTGCCAAGTCCCCTCAGTCATCTCCAGTGCTTTTCGACCCTATGGACTGTAGCCCCGCTATGGACTGTAGCCCCCAGATTGCTCTGCCCACAGGACTTTCCAAGCAAGAAAATTGGAGTGAGTTGCCATTCCCTTCTCCTGGAAATCTTTTCGACCCAGGGATCCAACCCATGTCTCTTGTGTCTTGGCAGGTGGACTCCTTACCACTGGCACCACCAGGGAGTCCCCAAGGTAGGTTGTCTACAGGACATCAAACACTCATTTCATATTCTACTGATAAAATCTACCCACTCCCAGTATTTTCAGCACCCCATAGATAGCACCTTAATGCAATGATTTTGGAGACAAATTAACCTCTGAGGAATCTATCTTAACTCAGGTTTGTAAAAAAACGTCTGCTTATTCTGGAATGGGAGCTGCTCAGCTTTAGCCCGAGGCTGCTCTCAAAGCTCTCCAGTCCACTGGAGCCACTGGCCCCACCAGGGAGTCCCCACGGTAGGCTGTCTACAGGACATCAAACACTCGTTTCATATTCTACTGATAAAGTCTACCCACTCCCAGTATTTTCAGCACCCCATAGACAGGACCTTAATGCAATGATTTTGGAGACAAATTAACCTCTGAGGAATCTATCCTAACTCAGGTTTGTAAAAAAAACGTCTGCTTATTCTGGAATGGGAGCTGCTCAGCTTTAGCCCGAGGCTGCTCTCAAAGCTCTCCAGTCCACTGGGTTCAGAAGCCACATCACACTGGGAGACAGTACCCACCGCTCTTCTTTACTCGGGTCAGACAGCTTCTGTTTTGTACTGTTTTCTCCTCCATCTTCCTGACACTGTATCTTTTGAAAATACGGAAGAAAAACTTCAGTTTGTGACTCCTGAAAATGTCTATTAGAAAATCACTTTATGNGGTTCAGAAGCCACATCACACTGGGAGACAGTACCCACCGCTCTTCTTTACTCGGGTCAGACAGCTTCTGTTTTGTACTGTTTTCTCCTCCATCTTCCTGACACTGTATCTTTTGAAAATACGGAAGAAAAACTTCAGTTTGTGACTCCTGAAAATGTCTATTAGAAAATCACTTTATGTGAACATGGAAAATGACCTAAACATTCTAATATCAAAATTAAACATGTGGTGATGAGGATTTCTTTAATGAAACAATAAATTGGGCTTCCCTTTTGGCTCAGTGGTAAAAAAAACAAAAACAAAAACACTTTTCAATGCAGGAGACATGGGTTCGATCCCTGGATCAGGAAGATCCCCTGGAGAAGGAAATGGGAACCCACTCCGGTATTCTTGCCTGGAGAATCCCCATGGACAGAGGAGCCTGGCGGGCTACAGTACCTGGGGTCGCAAAGAGTTGCACTGAGGTGCTACAGCATTCCTAAGCTCGTGGCTCAGTGCCGAGCAAGCCAGTCACTGTGCCCATGAAGGCTAGCTAAGCTTCTCTGACCACACAGGTGGACATCCAAGTACTTTGATTATTTCCAAACAGAGTTTTAAAGCCATCACACCCTTGCTCTGATCCAGCCTCGTTTGTGCTTCTCCTGTTTTCTTAACTGGAGACTCCCTGAGCGAGTAGGAACCACCTTGCCCTGTTCCTCTCCACCTGAGCATCCAGCACCATGGCTTCCTCCTGCCAAAAGCACAGTGTTCAGTGCCTGAAGATCGAGGGCAAACTTTTCTTTTTAACAGATGAGGGAACCAGTCAATGCACGAGAGTTATACAGTGAGAGCAAATTATTTAGTTACATTCCTTAAAACTCACAGGGTTTTATTACACAGAGTACCAGTCTCACTACTGATGTAAAAGTATACTTTGTTGTTTCTTATCGTTTAGTCACTAGTTCAGTTCACTTCAGTTCAGTCGCTCAGTCGTGTCCGACTCTTTGCGACCCCATGAACTGCAGCACGCCAGGCCTCCCTGTCCATCACCAACTCCCGGAGTTCACTCAGACTCGTGTCCATCAGTTAGTGATGCCATCCAGCCATCTCATCCTCTATTGCCCCCTTCTCCTCCTGCCCCAATCCCTCCCAGCATCAGGGTCTTTTCCAATGAGTCAACTCTTCACACGAGGTGGCCAAAGTACTGGAGTTTCAGCTTCAGCATCAGTCCTTCCAATGAACACCCAGGACTGATCTCCTTTCGGATGGACTGGTTGGATCTCCTTGCAGTCCAAGGGACTCTCAAGAGTCACTAGGCTGTGTTTGATTCTTTTGTGACTCCATGGATTGCAGCCTGCCAGTCTCCTCTGTCCAAGGGGTTTCCCAGGCAAGAATACTAGAGTGGGTTGCCATTTCCTTCTCCAGGGGATTTTCCTGACCCAAGGATCAAACTCATGTCCCCTGCATTGGCAGGCAGGTTCTTTACTGCTGAGCCACCAGCGAAACCCTAAATTAAGAATTTAAGTTTAAAGCCTTCACATCTAAAACTGGGTTGTAAAGTTATCCATCTGGAAGTTGAAGACTTCAGTTATAGCCATGTATTATTACTAGGTGAGTGAGTGAGTGAAGCTGCTCAGTCGTGTCTGACTCTTTGCAACCCCATGGGCTATAGCCTACCATGTGCCTCCATCCATGGGATTTTCCAGGCAAGAGTACCGGGGTGGGTTACCATTTCCTTCTCCAATTACTAGGTAGCTGAACATAAAATATTTACTTTCTTATAAAAAGACCCTGATGCTGGGAAAGATTGAGGCAGGAGGAGAAGGGGGCAACAGAGGTCAAAATGGTTGGATGGCATCACTGACTCAACAGATATGAGTTGGAGCAAATTGTGGGAGACGGGGAAGGACAGGGAAGCCTGGCATGCTGCAGTCCATGGGGTCACAAAGAGTCAGAAACGACTTAGCGACTGAACAACATTAACAATTCCAACTATGTTCTATGCTAGTGATGCAAGACTAGGAAGCATCAGCTCTTTTAGGTCACAGGACATTAGAATAACTCCACTGGTGACGATGATCATGGTGGAGATGACAGTGAGTGTGGCAACATCAGCTGCAAGAAAGCTCCAGGGACCCAGACGCACTCAGCGAGGAAGGGCCTCTGGGGAACGACAGCCAGATTTTAACGTCCATATTGTATCAGCCTCTTTCCCTCTTGTTTCTGTTTTCTCTAAGGGGGGATGTGAAAGGTTTAGAAGGAGAAATTGTGATGTCATCTCCACACTCTGGGGTTCAGTGAACTAAACATGAGGGTTTAATAAATTTAAATATGTTTACTGCAGCCTGATGACGAAACAGGACACCACCTCTCCTCGGAAGCCCCCTCCCTGCCCTCATCAAAAGTGACCACTGTCCTGACTTTCATGGAAGTCGCGTTTTTGTTTTTCTTTGTGCTTGTATAATTGTTGTTGTTCAGTCACTCAGTCGTGTCCGACTCTTTGCAACCCCATGGACTGCAGCACGCCAGGTCTCCCTGTCCTTCACTATCTCCCATAGTTTGTGCATCTCATCCTCCTCTGTTGCCCTCTTCTTTTGCCTTCGATGTTTCCCAGCATCAGGGTCTTCTATGAACATGCATTTTCCTAAACACTAAGGCTTAGCTTCACCTGTGTGGGAACATTTGCTCAACATTATGCTTGTGAGCTTCACCTGCTTTTTTGTCCAGCCGTAAATTTGTTAATTTTCAGTACTGTGTATCATGCCACTGTGTAGATAAACAATTTATTTATCCATTTTATTGATCATGGTAATTTTTTTTCCTGCTTGAGATAATATTCATAAAGCTGTTAATATTCTTGTATGTGTAGGTAAAGAGAGAGATACAGAGAGATACTGATGTTTCTTTGTGCACATACGCATGTATTTCAGGGGTGTATTTTAGGCATGACTCATTTCTGAGTCAGAAATTTTATTAGATAATTATAAACTTTTATAATTTTATTAGATAATTTTCAATTTTATTAGATAATTATAAACTATTTTCCAAAGTGATTCTACTAAGATTTGTCATCATTAGCAGTGTGAAAGTATTAATATCCCTTCCTTTTCCTGGAACACATTATCCGTCTTTCACAATTTCAATCATTCTGCTATGTCGGGTCATATAATGAAGACATGGGGAAGAACCAGACCATTCTTAATGCTATTTGGGGTCATTTGTGACCAAAGCACAATCTAGGGTGGTGGGATGTAAGGACAGCCCTCCAGGACCTGTGCCTCCTGGAATCCATGCCCTGACGTAATCCCTCACCTTGAGAATTTACAGACTCGTTTCCTGGAACAGAACGCAGCACGTGTGATGGGCTATTGCTTCCGAGATTAGGTTACAGAACAACAGTGGCTTCCGTGGTGGCCACCTTATCCCAGCCTCTGATTCTTTCTCTCTCTCTCTCATCAGCACCCACCACATCATGACAACACCCAGGCAGCCTATACAGAGACCCATATGGCAAGGACCTGAGGCCTGCCAGCAACTGCATAAGTGAGCTTGGAAGCAGATCTTCTAAGGCAGGCACGGAAGTGAGCTAAGAAGTGGATTCTGCAGTCCCAGTTGACACTTGAGATGACTTGAGCCTCAGAAAATATTGTGATGTAGCCGCATGAGATTTCCTGAGCAACAACCCTCCTGCCTGGCCACTCCTAGACCCTTGACCCACAGAAACTATGAAATAAGAAATGTTTTTCTGATCTAAGATACTAAGTTTTCAGGTAACATTTTGTGGAAATTTGCATGGGTGCATGCTCCATGGACTGTAACTCACCAGGCTTCACTGTCCATGGGGTTTTCCAGGCAAGAATACTGGAGTGCTTTGCCATTTCCTCCTCCAGGGCATCTTCCTGACTAAGTGATGTAGCAATAGCTAAAAAACATATACTTTGGTACCTGGAAATGGGGTGAAAGTGTTAATTACTCAGTCATGACTGACTCTTTGCTACCCCAAGGACTATAGCCCGCCAGACTCCTCTGTCCCCAGACTTCTCCAGGCAAGGGCACTGGAGTGGGTAGCCATTCTCTTCTCTAGGGGATTTTCCTGACCCAGAGAGTGAACCTGGGTCCCCTGCATTTGCAGGCAGATTCTTTACTGTCTGATGTCATGATGAAAAAATACCTTAAGATGTAGCTTTGGAATAAGACGGTTGGTGGAAGCTGGACTTTTGGGAAATGTTAGAGAAGGATACATTTCCTTGCACAGACTGTTAGTAGCACCATAGGTTTTGAGGACTCTGAGTTAGGACTTACAAGGAAATCACAAATGTATTTCTGGAAACCGGAGGAAGGGGATTTCGGTTAAATAGCGGTGGAAAGGTTTGCAACATTATCACCTGCAGAAACGTGGAAAGTAGAACATATGTCAGATGAACTAAGGAGGTTTCCAAGCAAGTTGTTGAAGGTACCAAATGGTTTCTTTTTGCTGTTTATAGTACATGCGAGAGAAAAGACATAAATTGTGGGAAGGACTGTTCGTCACAAAGGAGCCAGGGCTTACTGGATTTGAAAGTTCTCAGACCCTCAAGATAACAAATAGCTACTGCTAAAGCTAAAAGGGCTTCCTTGGTGGCTCAGACAGTAAAGAATCTGCCTGCAATGTGGAGACCCAGGTTCAATCCCTGGGTTGGGGAGATCTCCTGGAGGAGGGAACGGCAACCCGCTCCAGTACCCTTGCAGCCTGCCAGAATTCTTGTATTTCTTGCAGCAGTATTCTTGTAGCCCGCCAGCCTCCTCTGTCCATGAGGTCAGAAAGAGCTGGACACGACTAAGTGACTAGCACTCTCACTCTCTTTTTCAAAGTTAAACGTGGTTTCCAGGTAAAAGTCAAATCCAGGGCACTCTCAGCAAAATACGGCCCAGAGACGAAGCTCTGGGAGTATAAAGTCTTCTGTTACATCTACAGAACAATCAAAGTCAATGCCCCTGAGTACTACTTAGTCACACAGGAGGTCCTCTAAAAGAGAAGGGGTATATGTGACAGATCCTCTCTGTTGAACAACCAGACCCTGAAAAGCCTGAGGTCTCATTAGAAAGGGGTTTGGAGGCATGGCTTTTGTTTAATGGAATGAACCACAAAGAGATTCTAAGGCAGCCCACAAATTTGAGAGGATTTTGTTAGGAGAACTATAATTAGGCTGGAATGAATATAAGAAAGTACAAAATGAAAAAAGGCATTTGGACTCCTGAAATTCCACTGTCAGGAGGCAGGTCAAGAAAAGTACTCAGCTGCAAATAAGTGCTACATTTCTTGAAAAAGGAGGATGGCTTGGGGGATGGAGTCAAGAGTCAAGGAGACTTTTTTCCAGGCCTTCATAGGTAATCCCAGAACTTCCAAGATTTTTTTCCCAACAAGATTTCAAAACTGCTATGGACCAATGACTTATTTTCTTGGCCCACACTTTTCCCATTTTTGAACAAGAATGTTTATAGTGATTATCCTGTGTTCTGTCCCACCACTGTATGTACACGTAGAGGACACATAACTTCTCTCTTTTGACTTACAGATAGAAATGAGCTCCCCATCAGAGCTGCACTTAAGAACTATTCCTGAGAAACCTCATCCTCACTTGAACCTGAGTCAAATAATGGCATCCTGAACTTTGAGCTGAGTTTAGAATGCAATGAAACTATTGTGGGCCTTGGAGAGTGTCGATGCGTTTCATAAGTTAAAGAGACAGAAATCACTGGGGGCCAGAGGGAAGAGTATAAGATGCCTCCAAGTTAGTGCCACTTCCGGGTAGAACATATGGCTCAGTGGTAAAGAATCTACTTGCCAATGTAGGAGACACAAGAGGCTCAGGTTCGATTCCTGGGTTGGGAAGATCCCCTGGAGGAGAGCATGGCAACCCACTCCAGTGTTCTTGCCTGGAGAATCCCATGGACAGAGGAGACTGGTGGGCTACAGTGCATGAGGTTGAAAATAGTAGGACACAACTGAGAGAGCATGCATGCAATGCAACACTTGGGAGCTCCAACCCTAGGCTGAGGTGGTTCATCAGAGCAAGCCCTCTTTTAACAGGTCCTGGATGCCAGTCTTGGTGTCTTAGGTCCTACATATTGGCAGAAGCAATGTTCAGCCTTTCCCGTTTTCAGCTTCTGCCTTATGAACCCTTAGTTATCCTTTGGAGAAAAGATGGCCAAAAGCCAAGGCCAATTTTTTGGACCTCTGCCCTTCCTTTAATCTCAAAACACAAAATAGATGCTGCTGTCATTACTAAAACATCAGTAGGAAGCTCACTGGATCGTACAGAGACAAAGGGACCAGAGCTAACATTTGTGAGTAACTTCTAAATGCACATGTTTATTATAAGACATCGCATTTATGACTCACTTTAAAAGTGGTAATTCTTTTGCCCCTATTTCTACATATTGATACAGAAACACAAGATTCATAGTTATGATTTGCTTAGAATTACAGTTCCTTCCAATGAACACCCAGGACTCATGCTGAAGTTGAAACTCCAATACTTTGGCCACCTGATGTGAAGAGCTGACTCATTTGAAAAGACCCTGATGCTAGGAAAGATTGAGGGCAGGAGGAGAAGGGGACGACAGAGGATGAGATGGTTGGAAGGCATCACCGACTCGATGGACATGAGTTTGGGTGGACTCCGGGAGTTGATGATGGGATAGGGAGGCCTGGCATGCTGTGGTTCATGGGGTCGCAAAGAGTCAGATACGACTGAGCGACTGAACAGAACTGAACATTAGATACTATTCTGATTTTGCTGAGCCTCTGATAAACTGCTATCTCTGCTTCTTATGATATATGACATACATAATAAAGGGAAGTATGAAGCTATAATAGTAGGATCTGATCTACAGTAATCTATACTCACGCTACTCAGAGTTGTCTGCAGGCATCCTGGTCTGCTATCTATCACCAGTTCACAGGGCGAGAAGGACAGAAAGTTGAAAGCCAGCATCCGGAGACCTGTGGAGCAATTTGGCATCTCCATGAGCTCCAGCTGTGTGGTCAGGGTCTCCTCAGCTGGACGAGGTTTGGCCAAATCTGGAGTTGCTGAGCTCAGGCATGACTTACATGTGACCAGGCTCATGCCAGCCTGGTACAGCAGAACTTGTTGAGACAGCAGCCCAGGAGTCAATGAAAAATTTTAAAACACGTCATTCACAGCAAATAATCTGAGAAGCACTAATTACTGACGGTGTCCACTCATGACCTACTCTGGATTGGCGCCCCTGCCTTCCTCCGATGGAAGTTACCCTAGCAACAGCTAAACCTTGGACCGGACCTTGGAATGGGTCCCTCATGCTGGGAGCCTTTGGACCTATGAGCCTGTATGTGGTGCCAGCTGCCATATCTGTCCTCTGGCAGGCTTAGGTCCATGGAGGCTGGCTGCTCCGGTGGGCCAGAAAATGACATGACCCAGAAGTAGAAGAGGGCATGGAAACCCATTCCAGTATTCTTATGGGCTTCCCTAGTGGCTCAGACGTTAAAGAATCCGCCTGCAATGCAGGAGACCTGGGTTCGATCCCTGGGCTGGGAAGATCCCTTGGAGAAGGGCATGGCAACCCACTCCAGTACTCTTGCCTGGAAAATCCAATGGACAGAGGAGCTTGGAGGGCTACAGTCCACAGGCTCAAAAAGAGTCGGACACAACTGAGTGACTGACACTACTACTACTACAATTGAAAAAAATGCTGCATACCAAAATTTGTCATGATTTCTAAATCTTAACCCCCATTTCCCTTTACTTTGATTCTTCATAACTTAGACCAACACAGAGAAAACTAAATTGGGGACCATCCTGTTGTGTAATTTATTTATTTTACCTCTTGTTGCATCCTTCTGGCTTCTTCTACCTTCTAAGATAGCTATCTAGAATTATAATTTTGTTTTAAACAAAGCATATTAACACTAATATTTGAACTTTTGCAACTCTCCAGGAAATCCCCAGGACACCTCCATGGTCTGCTGACAACATCAGGATTTGGAATCCCCACTGTGGTCAGTAATCGGGGACAAGTTAGAGTCCTCTGTGTGTGTGTGTGTGTGTGTATGCGCGTGCACACACTCAGTTGTGTCTGACTCTTTGTGATCCCGGGGACTGTAGCCCACCAGGCTCCTGTGTGCACGGGATTCTCCAGGCAAGAATACTGGAGTGGCTTGCCATTTCCTTCTCCAGGGAATGAACACACACCTCTTGCATCTCCTGCATTAGGAGGCAGATTCTTTACCACTAGCACCACCTAGGATAGCTCTTAGAGTGCCCTAGGAGCTTTTAAAATATACTCATACATTGGGCTGCCGTCTATAGGGTCGCACAGAGTCGGACACGACTGACGTGATTTAGCAGCAGCAGCAGCAGCAGCATACATTGCTGGAGAAGGCAATGGCACCCCACTCCAGCACTCTTGTCTGGAAACTCCCATGGACGGAGGAGCCTGGTAGGCTGCAGTCCATGGGGTCATACAGAGTTGGACGCGACTGAAGCGACTTAGCAGCAGCAGCAGTAGCATACATTGCTTCCCTCCCCAAAGCAAATGACTCCGTTGGTCTGAGGTGGGACTAGGTTCTATTTCAAATGCCCCGAGGTGGCTTTCTAGGATTGAGAAACACTGTGAGGCCCACTTCAGCTCACAGAGTGCTTGGTTTTTGCTCTCTGACCCCAGAAGCCCTAGAACAAGCACACGATTCCAAGTATTTCTGCCTCTCAAAGGCAATGTAAACAACAAGCACAGTACCAATACCTCAGAACCGTCAGGAAGGCTTCTTCTAGTAAAATGTCACTCTGGAAGCTGAAGTCCAAGAACAAATCTGAGTCCATTTAAAATTACACTTAGACTACACCTCCCTCCCAGTGGAGAAGGAAATGGCAATCCACTCCAGTATTCTTGCCTGGAGAATCCCATGGACCTAGTAGGTCCATGGCCCATGGCCTAGTAGGTTATAGTCCACGGGGTCGCAAAGAGTCGGACACGACTGAGCGACTTCACCTCACCTACACCTCCCAGAGGCATTTAAAATGATTTGTGGGACTTCCCTGGTGGTCCAGTGGCTAAGACTCCACACGCGAAATGCAGGGGCCCTGGGTGCAATCCGCGGTCAGGGAACGAGCTTCCCACATGCCACCACTGCTTACACTACTAAGGCGCCACCACTAAGGCCTGGCACGCACGGTGCTCCGTCGCGCTGGACGCTCGGGGGACGCCTACGAAGCCCCTAAGAACCAGAGCAGGCAAATAAAAACAAATGGTTTGCAATCTTCAGTTCAGTTCAGTTCAGTCGCTCAGTCGTGTCTGACTCTGCGACCCCATGAATCACAGCACGCCAGGCCTCCCAGTCCATCACCAACTCCCGGAGTTCACTCAGACTCGCATTCATCGAGTCAGTGACGCCATCCAGCCATCCTCTTGCAGAACTGTTACTGCCTCCTGTATTTCCTGCTTTGCTCCAGGCTGTAGCTGAGGAAAGCTGGTCTCCATCAATCCCAGCCCAGTGACTGCAGCCTGGAGCTCGCCACGGTAGAAGGAGTTGGGGCGTGGCTGAGGGTGCCCTCCCTGAGGGAGGGGTCCACACCCTAGCCGGGAAGGTGAACTGTACAGCCCCAGACAGTTCCTGGGCGCAGCTCTAGGCTGGGGGCCAGCTCCCAGGAAGGCTTGGAAACCACCGGCACTCCTGAGCCAGATTCTGTACCAGGCCTGCTGCTTTATCCCATGAGTTGATTTGAGCTGAAATTTTGTGTTTGATTCTCACCTCTATTCCCTTAGTGAAAATCCCATTATCTCTAACAGCTGTGGGTCAAGAAAAGACATGGATTTTGTGCAACAACAGAAGGATACCATACTTGTTTTTCTAGGTAGCCTTAGGCAAAACCGTTTTAGCTCACTTTCTTGGCTTATTACATAAAGACTTAAACTTTGTGTAGAAAGAGGGGAGTTACTTCAGAGTGGGAAATTGGAAAAAAGGAATTCAATCTCTATTACACAGAAGCAAGTTGATAACGATATTTTTTTAGAAAATACAGCCTGGACTAAAAAGATGGCATAGATTTGCCACTAAAATATTATATGCAGTTTATTATTTCTAGATAAATTCATTAAGTGAAAGAAAACCAGGAAGGTGACATACACTGCTTGTGTAAGCCTTGAAATTGATTTCAGAAGCATCAGCCCTCACGACAAAAGAATTTCACAGTTTAATTAGGATGGCTCAAATCCAGTGTCTATATTTAGGATAAGCTGGAAATTACAGTGTAGAAATGAGAGTCATCCAGCAATACTCTAAATGGGGCCAAGGGATCTATGGAAAAAACTACCACAGCTTTTCTCAGCTAACCATAAAATTTCTCAGCTTTTGTTTTTCAGTGGATACAAACAGAATAATCTCTAAGAATTTTTTTACCTGTTCAAACTGAGGAAGGCATTTTTCCTAAAATTCCCTAAATACAAACTTTTAAATCTGTACCTACACATAATACCTAAATTCTTTTTAATACCTGTGTGATCTGTGCTTAAGCACAGATCAATTTGGCATTTAATTTATAACATATCAGAGGAATCTCATTAAAATTCTGAATGTATATAAACATGTTTTATACAGCTAATATTTTGGCTTCGTTTTGTATGTGGTTGGCAGAGTTCTCATGGCACTCTATCATTAATTCCTTAAATATTCCTGTTTTCTTCTCATCATCGGTGTATCATCAAATAAATCAGTTCAAACCCAAGATGTGACAGAAAGAACCATATGATTACTTTTTTTTTTTAACTTCAGGAAATGTTTTAGATGATCTCGTACAAGTTATATTGGCTTCACATCCAACAATTTATTAGAGGAGCATATGATTATTTATGACCATAATTATGGTTTTTGGATGTCCAACAAGAGTGCTTTTCTTCTTTCTCTTTCTCTTCTTCACCGTGACCTGGGTCTGAGTATATATATTCTTGTCAGTAATTTCCCTAAAAGCAGTTTAAATGCTCTAAATAATACACTCAAAATCATTAAGAAAATAAATCGCTTTAGCGAGCTGACCTCGGCAGCAAAGATGCTCGAAAGCACAGTGAATATGCAGCCAGAAAGATGCAGAGAGAAGTCAGAACCTCAGGAATCAAAAATCCTTTGACATTTAAGCTACTTGCCTTGGCTGAAGGTTTACTTTTAAATTACAAGGAAGGAAATATTCCAGGTAAAATAGCTCTTGCTGCTGCTGCTGCTAAGTCGCTTCAGTCGTGTCCGACTCTGTGCGACCCCACAGACGGCAGCCCATTGGGCTCCCCCGTCCCTGGGATTCTCTAGGCAAGAACACTGGAGTGGGTTGCCATTTCCTTCTCCAATGCATGAAAGTGAAAAGTGAAAGTGAAGTCGCTCAGTCGTGTCTGACTCAGCGACCCCATGGACTGCAGCCTACCAGGCTCCTCGGTCCATGGGAGTTTCCAGGCAAGAGTACTGCAGTGGGATGCCATTGCCTTCTCCGAAAATAGCTCTTAGCCAGTGGTAACTAACAAATCAATTGTAGATATCCGGTGCAGAAGCTGAGTGTGTGCCATCACTACTTGTGAATTACCTTCTCCTCATTTATTTTGCAATAGTTCCAATACTGCCCCATGCTACCATTTGAACGTCAGGCAGCTCATTCAATGTGGTCATTCAGATTTGTAAAGGGCCCCAAATTCACCAAACTCCCACTCTGAAGATCCGGTCGAACTGAGTTTGTTTGCTTGTATGTTATTGTAAATTAACAGGTACATTGACAACTCCTTTAATCCTCAAACTGTCACTTACAGATAGGGGATCACACTCTATCGGTGAATAAACTGAGGTTAAGTGTTAATGTTTTCCAACCGTGGCGCTGGAGAACGCTATTGAGAGTCCCTTGGACTGCAAGAAGATCAAACCAGTCAATCCTAAAGGAAATCAACCCTGAATATTCATTGGAAGGACTAATGCTGAAGCTGAAGCTCCAATACTTTGGTCACTTGATATGAAGAGCCGACTCATTGGAAAAGACCCTGATGCTGGGAAAGACTGAGGGCAGGAGGAGAAGGGGACAACAGAGGATGAGATGGTTGGATAACGTCACCAACTCAATGGACATGAGTTGGAGCAAACTCCAGTAGGTAGTAAAGGACAGGGAAGCCTGGCATGCTGCAGTTCATGGGGTCACAAAGAGTCAGACACGACTTAGCAGCTGAACAGCAACAACAAAGTGCAAATCAGTAATCTGGTGCCAGAGCCTTAACGGAGAACCCCTCCAGGTGAACACTGTTATTCCCTGTACTGTGCCTGTTTCTGTTCCTGGTCTCTGATGAAGCAATTTTGGAAAGATGTTGACCTATCCAGGAGGCCTAACATTAGTATGAAAAACTAAGCACTTCTTGATTCCCTGAAGCCATCTGGTAACTGAAGGTGAAACCAACAAAGTCTATCTTTCTCTTTCTGGGAAAATGGGAAGTTGGGTAAGGTGATAGTGGCTGAAATAAACACCTTGGGCTGCCTTTGTGTGTGTGGGTTAGACCTTCAGTCATGCTCTATTCTTTGTGACCCCATGGACTGTAGCCCGCCAGGCTCCTCTGTCCAAGGGATTCTCCAGGCAAGAATACTGAAGTGGGTTGCCGTACCCTCCTCCAGGGGATCTTTCTGACCCAGGGATCAAACCCACATCTCCTGTGTCTCCTGCATTAGCAAGCAGGTTCTTTACCGTCTGAACCACCAGGGAAGTGGCTGTCTTAATTTCCTATCAAGTTATCTAAAACATCCCGAATGTCTTATTGCTTCTTTCAACTCAAATTAAAAACCCTCAGCCTCCAACCAAAAAACTTTCTTACACTTTGAACTAATCAGGAGGAGCACTGGTGATTTCTATGACAAGGCAGGCAAACCAGGCTGGTCAGATCTTGTAGGCCACCCTCACAATAGGCACTGGCACTGAGTGGACCCCAAGGAAAGGGATTTTGCACAAGGAGTTGCCAGCTGGCCTAGAGCTATTCATTTTGCTCATGCACGTGATACTGTGTCTGGTGGACACCCGGAAAATGCAGAAAATCAAGACCGAGGTGGGGCAAGGTCACTTTAACGATGTGGAGAAACTCCCTAGGAGATGTTGTTCCCAACACTGCCACCAGGTGGTCATTCCTGGGAGAGACTTACTTAAATAAAAAAATTTAAAACCCTCTGATGATTTCCAGCTAAGGATCAGAATCTAGCCAGGTCTCAGATCTATCATCAGTTTACAGCCAAATGGAGGATTCGACCAGCCGAAGTCAGAACCCTGGATCTTCAGGACAAATAACTCACTCTCTTCACCTTGTTAATTGAGTGAAGCCGCTCAGTCGTGTCCGACTCTTTGTGACCCCATGGACACCAGGCTCCTCCATCCATGGGATTTTCTAGGCAAGAGTACTGGAGTGGGTTGTCNAAGTCAGAACCCTGGATCTTCAGGACAAATAACTCACTCTCTTCACCTTGTTAATTGAGTGAAGCCGCTCAGTCGTGTCCGACTCTTTGTGACCCCATGGACACCAGGCTCCTCCATCCATGGGATTTTCTAGGCAAGAGTACTGGAGTGGGTTGTCATTTCCTTCTCCAGGGAATCTTTCCCACCCAGGGATCGAACCCAGGTCTCCCACATTGTAGACAGACGCTTTACCGTCTGAGCCACCAGGGAAGTCCCTCAACTTGTTAATGGGAGGAAGAAAAAAAGAATGAAATGGAGTTTGTATGTAAGCAGAGAGGAGTAGGGGAGCTGCTTTAAAGGGCAGGTAAGAGATATACTGATGAGGACCTCCCTGGTGGTCCAGTGGGTAAGACTCCGGGCTTCCACTGCAGGGGGCATAGGTTCAATTCCTGGTCAGGGAACTAAGATCCCCCCCACCCCCCCCACACACACCTATGAAATGCACTGGATAGGCACATTGAATCCTGAGTCAAACAGATCAACTGTAACAAGACATTTTCTGAGCCAAATGGGGAAAACTGGTTATAGCCTGTTTGTCAGATGATATTAAAGAATTATGACTCATTGTGCTGATAATAATATTGAGGTTTATTTGTAAAAGAGGGGTGCTTTAACTTATAGGTAGGCAGTATCCATCAGTGACATAATACAGTATAGAGGATTTGTTTTAAAATAGTTCAGAGAAAAAGCAGGGTTGAGAGTAGATGAAAGGAGATTGGGAGAATGTTGGTGCCTAGAATCCAGGGTTATTCCCTTATGTTCCTTATGTTTATAGGTTTGAAAGTAACTTCAATAAAAATTCATTTCAAAAACCTGCTAATTTACAGGAAAAATATCAATAACTTTGAGTTATATACATATATGTTACCTGTGTTAAGTCACTTCAGTCGTGTCCAACCCTTTTCGACCCCATGGACTGCAGCCCGCCAGGCTCCTCTGCCCATGGAATTCTCCAGGCAAGAATACTAGAGTGGGTTGACATGCCCTCCTCCAGGGGATCTTCCCAACCCAGGGACTGAACCCGTGTCTCCTGCGTTGGCAGGCAGATTCTTTACTGCTTGAGCCACCTGGGAAGCCCTACAACATAGTATCTGAACTCAAAGTCAAATTAGCCAAATTTGTACTCAAATTCCATTTTGCATTCAACTTTTTTATTACTGCTCCCTCACAATAAGACCTCTACTCCTACAGGAATTACAACAAACCAGAGCATTCCAATTAAATTGGGCATCAGGTCAGTTTTGATTTTTTTCTGGTTTAAATTTCATAAGAATAAGGACTATAACACAGAGCAACCATTGGTTTACAAAAGGTAAGAGGCTTGAAGGAGAAGGAAATTTTTCCAAACAGGTAGAAAGATAACAAAGGTATTTGTTTACACTGATTTCTTTCCTTTTAATTTCACTTAAAAAATAGCTACAAAAATATTTTTCTCCAAACACATTTCTTAGTGTGGGTGTTTTGTTTTATTTTTCTTGAGGTTGGCAGTGGGTGGAACATAAGTAAACATACCAAATATAACCAGAGTCATAGTAACTCTCCTTATAATAAAGTATCTCATCAATCTCCTTATAAATAAAGTATAAACATACCAAATATAACCAGTGTCATAGTAACTCTCCTTATTAATAAAGTATTTTATGTTTCTGAATCAATATCACTTCCAGTGATTAAAAGATGTCAAAAATCATTGGATATATTTCAATTTCCCTCAATTTAAAGAGAGGAGATTGGTTTTGCTTCACAGCTTTCAGAAAAGTCTCTGCCTCTGATCATAAACTTGCTGGATGGAGCGTCCCTGGTGGATCACGGGGTTCAATCCCTGGTCCGAGAAGATCCCACATGCTGTGGAGCAACTAAGCCCGTGAGCCACAACTATTGGGCCTGTGAGCCCGGGAGCCACAGTTAGAGAGTAGTCCCCACTCACTGCAACTAGAGAAAAGCCCACGCAGCAATGACGACCCAGCGTAGCAAAAAAAAAAAAAAAACAGGATAGACTTGTGAGCATCCAGAGGGCAGATGTCAGGCTGGCTATTACCAAGATGCTGAGCAGAGCAATGGATTTCATCTCTTGGTTTCCTCGGTCTTAAAATGGGCAGAAACCGTGCCCTTGCTGGGAGGATCCGGGCAAGTCTACACCACCCGGTGCTCAGAGAGAAAGAAGCCCCCTCCTCCAGGGCTCCGCCCACGTGCTCACTCCGCCCCATCAGGGCCCTGACCCTCACCCTCCCCACCAACCGGTCCTCCTGATTCCAGGCTCTGCACCTTCCCGCCCCTCTTCCCGGACATCCACTTCCTGCTCGGCTCCCTGCGCCAGCTCCGGCGTCTTCTCTGAGTCTCAGCTTCAACGTCAGCGCCTACGGAAGTGTTTCTATGCCTCCAGTTGGCCTTTGCTTCTGAGAAGGTGAAGTCCCCCAACCATCCCCAGTGTCTCTTGGGTTTCCGACACTTATTGGTGATTTCACAATGGATGCCACTCCTTCCAGACTCAGTTTCAACTGAGAAGTCTTGCCTTCAGTTCAGCGCTCCTCCTATGCGCTTGCACGTTGTACAAGTGGCATGCTAAGTATCTCAGTCGTGTCTGACTCTTTGTGACCCCGTGGACTGTAGCCCACCAGGCTCCTCTGTCCAATGGATTTCCCGGGCAAGAATACTGAAGTGGGTTCCCATTTCCTTCTCCAGGGGATTCTTCCCGACCCAGGGATCAAACCTGCGTCTCTTGCATATCCTGCATTGCAGGTGGATTCTTTACCACTGAGCCACCAGGGAAGCCCTCTATGATTACAAGGAAATAATTAATTAGAAAGAGTACTTACAGGAGTACCCTTGTTATTCTTATAAGAATAGAAGCTGTGCAACTTTGGACAAGTTACTTAGCTTCTCTGTGCCTGAGTTTCCATTACTGCAAAATGGGATTGATAAGAGTCCCTTGTATGGTTGTCCTGAGGGTTAAGTGGGAACATCCACTATACATGCATAATCCCACATACCATCAGTTCAGTTCAGTTCAGTCGCTCAGTCGTGTCCGACTCTTTGCGACCCCATGAATCGCAGCACGCCAGGCCTCCCTGTTCATCACCATCTCTCGGAGTTCACTCAGACTCACATCCATCGAGTCAGTGATGCCATCCAGCCATCTCATCCTCGGTCGTCCCCTTCTCCTCCTGCCCCCAATCCCTCCCAGCATCAGAGTCTTTTCCAATGAGTCAACTCTTCGCATGAGGTGGCCAAAGTACTGGAGTTT
>SJYT01081933.1:186186-226711 GCA_006410635.1 Cephalophus harveyi
CCTTAAATCTATTCCTCACTTCCACTGTATAATCATAAGGGATTTGATTTAGGTCATACCTGAATGGTCTAGTGGTTTTCCCTACTTTCTTCAATTTGAGTCTGAATTTGGCAATAAGGAGTTCATGATCTGAGCCACAGTCAGCTCCCGGCCTTGTTTTTGTTGACTGTATAGAGCTTCTCCATCTTTGGCTGCATAGAATATAATCAATCTGATTTCGGTGTTGACCATCTGGTGATGTCCACGTGTAGAGTCTTCTCTTGTGTTGTTGGAAGAGGGTGTTTGCTATGACCAGTGCATTTTCTTGGCAAAACTCTATTAGTCTTTGCCCTGCTTCATTCCGCATTCCAAGGCCAAATTTGCCTGTTACTCCAGGTGTTTCTTGACTTCCTACTTCACGCGTATGGCTTCGCTAGGATGAGCAGCTCCCAGGGACCAGGAACCCTGACCGGCAGGAAGATGGGACAGCATGGGATGACAGTCCTCAGACCTTCCCAGGGAGCACGGTCTCTGAGTATCACCTTCTAAAACCACAGCTTCTCTGCTCTGGGGACGTAGGCAGCTTCATCCCTTCGCTCCAGCCACTTCTGTTTACCCCCTCGGGGTAGAGCTGTCACTCGCCACCAAGTGACCAGGGGGCAGCTGTAGGCAAGAACAGCTTTGGGGTTTGGGAAGAAGGGGAACAAGGCCACTCACAGCAGCAGCATGAGGGTGTACATGTCTGGGCGAAGTGCCCTTTCACGTTGCGGGGTGTTGTTTACTTGCTTCACTCGAGTCCGACTCTGTGACCCCATGGATTGTAGGCCATCAGGCTCCTCTGTCCTTGGGACTTTCCAGGCAAGAACACTAGAGTGGGTTGCCATTTCCTCGTCCAGGGATCTTCCTGACCCAGGGATTGAACCCAGGTCTCCCAAATTGGAGGCAAATTGTTTACCGCTGAGCCACCACTGAAGCCCCTCACATTGGACAACTGGACACCAAGTCAATGCCAGAGGAGTAAGGGACCCCTATTCCCCTCACGGTCTGCAGCTTCCCATCCCTGGCCATGGCTGGACCAGGACAGAGCCTCAGCCTGAGATGTCAGCAGAAGGCAGCCCTGGTTAGAAAGCACCTTTGGCTCGGGGCAGTGGCCTGGTTTCAGTCTGGAGGCTCCCGTCTGGATACAATTAGCTTGGGACAGGCTTGGGGAATCAGTATGCAAATGTGCCGTAATGCAACCTTCCTTATTTTCTAAAGCTGTCATTTCTTTTTCTTTTCTTCTTCTTTTTTTTTTTTAAAAAAAAAAAAAAAACAACCTCATGTATGGATAGAAATATCTGAGACCAGTGGCCTCTGCTGACCACTGGGTCAGCATGGAGGTTCCTGGTCACAAAGCGCCATCCATTAATCACCCTGACAGGAGCAATTACAAAGCGGACGTGCTGCAGAGGGAACGTTGCATTTCCCTGCTGCATGTGAACTGTTGAGGGAGTGGATAATTGGAAGCATTTTTGGAAAAACAAATACTATAATCCCCAGCTCCCTTTAATTATATGTATAAGCAGGTATGCATTTCCTCCATTCATTCCAGAAACATTTATAAGACATGATATGGTACAGGAGAAACAGTTGAACAATAAGCATTAGGAATAAAAGTGATAGGGAAGCATTTAGGCATTAAAGAGAAAAACAGTTTAAAACAAATTCAAGATTTGTTCTCTGCTGAAGGAAATGGCAACCCACTCCCATATTCTTGCCTGGAGAATCACATGGACAGAGGAGCCTGGAGGGCTACAGTCTGTAGGGTCCCAAAGAGCTGGAGATGACTGAAGCAACTTAGCACTTAGCACACACACTTCAAGTGACTTGCAACTAATTGGGAAGATGCATTATTGACAAATGAAATGATAAATGGCCATTACACCCCAAGGTAATTCTTGTTCAGTGCTGGCTTATGCCAGCAATGGTGGGAGAGAGTGGAGAGTGGGTTACTATCGACTACTGAAGAAGTTTCAGGAGGGATTGGGACAGAAAGGCTTCAAGAGACGAGTAACTGGAAATTCCACATAAAGAGTGAAATTTATTAGGAGAACTGTTTAATTTTAGAGAAGAGATTTCTCAAGGGATTGTGCGAAATAGTGTGATTGGAACTATATCATTAACAGATTAAATCTCCAATAATGTATCAGATTGTGCTCTGTCAATTTGCTAACAAGAGAGATTGACTCTGAATGACTTGAATAAGAAGGAGAAAAAAGAGTAGTTACTGGGGGATTTTCCAGGTGGCTCAGTAGTAAAGAATCCACCTGCCAGTTCAGGGGCCGCAGGAGACTAGGGTTCGGTCCCTGGGTTGGAAGACCCCCTGGAGGAGGAAATGGCACTCCACTCCAGGTATTCCTGCCTGGAGAATCCCATGGACCTAGGAGCCTGGCTGGCTACAATCCATGGGATTGCAGAGTCGGACATGACGAAGCATGATTGGGGGATGCCAGAGTGTCCCATAAGGGCAACTGAGCAACTGAGACTCAGGGGGACAGAACCCAGCTGTGTCTGGAAGCCTCAGCATCTTAAGGGATGGGCTGCCATTCATGGGACTCAGAGGCCATGACATCAGACCTCAATGTGTCTGTGTTTCAGATCTCCTCTTCTTGGCAGTAGCATCTTTCTGCACCCACTGAAACCTGCTCTCTGCATCAGCAGCTGCGGCCAAGGGGCAGTGCCGGTGGCCCTCCCGTGTATCAGGATCGTCCCCGGAGAAGGAAATGGTAGTGACTCGGGGGACCATGGAGAAGTATCTATTGTAAGTAAGTGAGGACCAGGTGCTTTGCTACGTGATGACGTCACCTGACTATGACGTTAAGTCCATTCTCTATGAAACACACAGGTGCACAGCAAGAACAAGATAAAAATACGTCTTTAAGAAGGACATGCTATGAGTGATGCACCCTTTGGATTTAAAGGTAGACTCGAGGTCAGAGGTGTATGTGACAATGGTCCCCAACAAAATCCAGAGTGTATGGCACAGTCATGTCCTCCTGGACCCCCATATTCGGCAATGCTGAAGACATGGATCAGGTGCGGGCAGCTGGAACTGGAGTTTGCGGAGCGCTTCCCAGCAACTCAGAGTCTCTGAGGTAGGAAGCCAGACTAGTCACCCTGCCAACAAGCAATGCAAAACAAAAGCAGCAGACAAAAGAGATGGTGAAGGCTTTGAAAAGGACACTGACCATTTAGGGATGTGTTTGGGAATGGAGGACCGTGACTAAGAAGTTGAGGTGACTCCCAGAGTTCAAGGTCAGGGAAAGGGGACAGCACCATCACACGAACAGACAGAGCAGAAAGGACACTGACCCATAGAGATAATGACCTTACATTGGTGTTGAGCAGGACTTCAGAGCAGAGACCATCAGCAGGCGTTTGGACCCAGATGAGCAGAGCATGTTATCATCCCAGAGGTTGTAATTTATACATGGGTAATAACGTATGAACAGAATCTATTCAAAATGAAATTAAAGTATTAAGATAATAATGAAATCTAAACAGTATCTCAGCAATGCATCTGGATTCAGATGTAACTAACCATACGAGGTGCCTTCATGAATATTATCTTATTTAACCTTCGCAATTACCCTGTCATGGAACTGAGCCTCAAAGCTCTAAATTATGTAAATTGTCCAAAGTAACACACATGTCGGGTGGAGAAGCAAGAATCTGAACCCAGACTTTGAATTCCTGAGTTCTCACTGTAACATCTTGTGCACGTGTGCTAAGTCGTTTCAGTCATGTCTGACTCTTTGGGACCCTGTGGACTCTAGCCCACCAGCCTCGTCTGTCCGTGGGATTGTCTAGGCAAGAATACTGGAATGGGTTGCCATGCCCTCTTCCAGGGGATCTTCCTGACCCAGAGATGGAACCTGAGGCTCTTACATCTCCTGCATTGGCAGGCAGGTTCTTTACCACTAGTGCCATCTGGGAAGCCCCTTCCCATTAAGAAACAAACAAAATATGTATATGGACAACCAGCACATAGGAGGAACACAGTTACAGACACTGGGAAATGTAGGCATCTACCTTGTTAGTGTCCCTATGGACGACTAAGTTTCTTAAAACTTAAAAATCCAGCTGAACTAAAGAGATCAAAGACAACAGTCGCTGCAGATTCCCAGCCTCAGAGTCAGCGGAGGCGGTGTTTCTAATTCCTCCGAGTCACTGCCGCGTGGCCTGGGTACAGCTGTGGTTCAAGGTCTTTGATTGGCGGCTCAGCTAGCTAACATGCAGGTGCTTTTCCTCTCCCTAGTTCAATAATTCCACAGTGACCCCTGCTGGGAAGAAACCATGGCTCAGTCGCACCCTCCTCCCATGAGAGGTCCTGCCGGGCCTTGGTGGGGGCAGGAAAGGGGCAGGGTCTCCCCCCTCCTCCAGCAGCTGCTGCTCATCAGGTGAGGGAGGATGATTCACACCCACATTCCAGTGCCCTCTGAGCTGGGCGGGTTCCAGCGGGTCCCAAAGCTGCAGGACCACCACCCACCCCTCCCCCGCCCCAGGACTGGCAAGTGGAGAGGACACACCCGTGTGTCCTTGTGCAGCTCTCTCCCTGGCCTCTGTGTGCAGACATCAGTCCCCTCCGTCACACACCAGCCATCACACCATCCTGGGGTCCCCGGGATACTGTACTTAACAACAAAGTGAAATTGGAAAAAAGAAGTCCCTCGGCATAACTGAGAGGATGACTTCCGCGGAGAGTGCCAAAATGTTTTAGAAACACACAGCAGACAACAGAATCGCTGCATATTTCACCAGGCAGGATCGTAATTTATGTGATGTATTTTTAACTGTGAGAGGTGATGGGGGAAACCACTTAAATTTCGTGTGAGTTGAAGATTTGTCAGTTACGCAGTTCCTGTGGTGGCAGATCTGGAAAATGTTAGAAGGACTGAGCGATTACCCACAGAGAGTGCCTACAGCTGGAGCTCTCCTTTGGGCTCTGACTCCCCCTGTTGTCGGGAATTCACTTCTTTCTGGGAGTAGTTTGCTTTCTGTGAGAGAAATTGGAATTTTACCTTGTCTGTCAAACATTCTTTTTTTTTAAATCACCTCTCTCCCACCTTTGCTTTTATCCTTCAGGTCTCTATGTCAGCCTCTGTGTGATGCCGAGATGGCTGGGACACGAACCCTATTCTTTTTGCCCAAATAGCATCTTCCCAACTCAGAAAGTGGGCTTCCCAGGTGGCTCAGATGGTCAAGAATCTACCTGTAATGCGGGAGACCTGGGTTCGATCCCTGGGTTGGGAAAATCTCCTGGAGAAGGAAATGGCACCCCACTCCAGTATGACTGCCTGGGAAAGCCCATGGACAGAGGAGCCTGGCGGGCTACAGCGGGTCACAAAGAGTCGTACGTGACTGAGTAAACACAATTCAGAAAGATTGAGAAAGATGCTTGTGTCCAACTTGGTCCCTGCCCCATCTTAGGGGGACAGGAGCAGTCACCAGGTCTGGACTGCCCCCCTTCCCCGCTGCCAACACACACACACAGAAGAGTTATGTTGGAATAAACAGCCTTTAGTTCGTCCCTGCAGAGAAGGCAATGGCAGCCCACTCCAGTACTCTTGCCTGGAAAATCCCATGGACGGAGGAGCCTGGTGGGCTGCAGTCCATGGAGTCGCTGAGGGTCGGACACGACTGAGCGACTTCACTTTCACTTTTCACTTGCATGCACTGGAGAAGGAAATGGCAACCCGCTCCAGTGTTCTTGCCAGGAGAATCCCAGGGACTGGGGAGCCTTGTGGGCTGCCGTCTATGGGGTCGCACAGAGTCCAACACGACTGATGCGACATAGCAGCAGCAGCAGCAGCAGTTCGTCCCTGGAATTTGTGCTGTGAGTACTGAGGCTACAACAGTCAGGAAAAACTGACCTCTTAAGCCTCGGGGACTTCACACTGAGACACACACAAGGACAGAACTCTGCTGTCTCCGGCTGCGCTGGTCCTCCCCGCCCCCACCCCAGTTCCCACCACCCTTCCAGTCACGCTCTACAGCCTTTTGGAAACATACCGGGTTTCCGAAGGAAAATTTTCATTATAGATGAAGCGAGCCCTCTAGTGGCGATTTTGCAAGTTACAGCCTCTATTTTAAGATTTCAAGGGGGTGAGTTCAATTTCTTCTTTCTTCTAAAGAAGCACCCAGAGCTAGTTCTCACTGTGAACGGATGGAATTCCATTCCTTTTTACTCCTCCCCCCGCCCCCCGCCCCGCCAAACAATTCTAATCTCTTTTCCCCAGTGTGCAGCATCCCTGAGAATCTTTTTGCCCGTTGTAATCCCTGCAACTCACTCTCACGCATCAGTCTGGGGTCCTCCGTCCCCGTGCCTTTCTCTGCTGGAGAATCGCTGGTGTTCTGACTGCACAAGCCCCGTGCTGAGAACAGCGACACCACACCGGCAGCCAGGCTAGCAAAGCCTTCTTTGACTCGTTTGGCCATGAGCTGCAGCTACCGCGCATTTCAGTTTCAAGGTGTTCCGATATTTACCCCCACAGTCACACCGTCTGCCATGCTGGTCGTATGTAACACTTCTGCTTTCGGAGCGCTCCAAACAAACTGAAAAGGAGCACTTTGACTGTTTAGGACAGGATGCTGGGGATGACGTGAATTTGCCAGGAGCAAAGAAATCAGAAATCGGTGCTGACTCAGGTTGGCTGCAGGTGGCTCCAAACCATTTCAATCAACAGAGTACATCCATGCAGCCTCTTAAAGAGCTCTGGGGTCTTTTTTTGGGATCCTAATCAGTCAGAAAACGGCATGTATTTAGCACCCACGTTTTATGCCATGTGAAACAAACATTAAATACAAAGGCAAAAGGAAAACTCCTGGAGACCAAAGTGCTCATGGTCGGATAAAGAAGAGAGAAAAATAGGTGAGACTCAGCTGGGAAGCTGAGCCCATCAGAAGCATGAAACAGAAGCACCGCCACTGCAGATTCTTTGAGTTTCTAAGGAGTTCTCCCAACAGTGAGTTCTGTTCCCCCCTCAGATGGAATCCAGGGCTTGGTTCATGCACTTTTGAGAGGATGAGCCATCCTGGACTCCTCTGCCCTCACTTCTCACACCCGCGATGTATCTAAATCCATCCTTTGCTGCCCTCCGTGTGCCAGCGGCTTGGCTGGGCTCTCAGAGTCTGCCTGAACAGCTGAGACACTCTTCTGGGCTCAAGTCCCCACAGTCATTTCGCCCCAGGCTCCCCATTTTACACGGATTCCCGATTCTAAAATTCCCCTGCAGATCCAATCCTGCTGCAGACCCCATCAGGGACCTCCTCATCCCCTGCACCAGTTTCCAGAGTGCACTCAGGATTCTGATACCTCAGGACGCCACTGCCAGGGCTTCCCTGATGGCTCAGCGGTGAAGAGCCCGCCTGTCAGGGCAGGAGCCGCAAGAGACACGGGTTCGATCCCTGGGTCAGGAAGATCTCCTGGAGGAAGAAATGTCAAGCCACTCCGGTCTTCTTGCTTGGAGAATCCCACAGACAGTGGAGCCTGGTGGGCTGCAGTGCATGGGGTTGCAAAGAGTTGGACACAACAGAGCAACTGAGCATCTCTGCATATGAATCAGCTTCTTACTACTGATCTCACTGTGAAGGAGTTTGTACCCATGAATAGCAAGCAGGAGAGTGCAGCTAAAGCAAGTCCTAGTTTGGAGATGACTTGGGCCCCCAAACCCCAGCCCTGCACCAGCACATCCCCACCCTCTGCTCAGCTCCCCTGCTGCTCCAGGAACCCCATGACTCAGGCGGGTTCCGGGGTCCCTCGAGTTGGCCTCCAGGGCCCCGGGGTCCCACAGAGCCCACTCCCAGCATCACCATCACAGCACATGATGCTCCCAAGGCCCACGCTAGCCTCTTTCACCCTAACTCTGCCATCAGTTTTACATGCTCTCATATTTGCAAGAACAGCATCTCCATCCTGTCAACCACACCAAAGCATTCACCAGAAATCTGTAAAGTCAGTCAGTGCTTTTATGATTCTTCTTATTTGAATGAACAACTTTATAATTCTTGACATTTGGGGAATTACAGCTGCCTAAATTGAAAATAAATCCACAAACGTCACCCTGTGTCTAACATTTGTTTTTTAAAATTGAATTGGGTTGGAACTAATGTTCTAAGAATTCTCTATTACATATGAAAAAATCAGAAACACCACGGGGTAGCATAGAGCTGGGGATGGAAACCACCTGAGAAGACAATTAGCCTTGGAGGGAGGTCCTGTAATAGCACAGGGTGCTCATCTGGGCCTAGAGTTCCCGTGCAGGGCGGGGAGTATATTTCAAGGAGATAGGAAAGCGACACTAAGTTTATGTGTTGCACTCAAGAGAGGTCTTCCATCTCTAATCTCAGCGTTAAATTAAGTACATTCAAAATAAGCACTGGATTTGAGGATCTTGGCAAAGCCTGCATATATCAGGATTCTTCTATATAAAACCGAGGCCTGTATGCACGTGTTCTCAGTTGTGTCCAACTCTTTGTGACCCCGTAGACTGTAGCCCCGCCAGGCTCCTCTGTCCATGGGATTTCCCAGGCAAGAATACTGGAGCAGGCTGCCGTTTCCCCCTCCAGGGGATCTTCTGTGCCCAGGAATCGAACCTACATCTCCTGCATTGGCAAGCAAATTCTTTTACCACTGGGCCACCAAGGAAGCATAAAGTCAAGGACTGCATGCATTATCTTGGAAGCTAGTCCTGGCCTGACTGATGGCTGAGAAGTTGGGCGTGGTCTAGAGGGTGAGGCCTGTAAGGACCAGTTCTCTTACTGTCCCTAAACGGCTATGACCTCCAGGGGGCCCTTCAGAGATCTGGAGTCCACGTCCCTGTAAAAGGGGTCGTGAGGGCATGCAGCAGCACTCACAGGATGAACTGTCTCACATTCGCAGGGAGCTCCTTGGAACACGCTCATCATTTACAGGGCCGTGGGCAAGTGATGTTATCTTCTCTGAGCCACGGCTTCCCTCGCTGTGAGCTGGGAAGACGAAATCATAGCACTTGCTTAATAGGATATTTGTAAGGATGAAATGAGAGCCTCATCTACAATGCTTAGCCCAGTGTCTGCCGCATAGGCAGCCCTCAGAAGCTTCCGGCAGATTGAGACACCACTGCACACGTTGGAAAGTCCAAAATCCAGAGCACGGACAACACCAGGTGCTGGAGAGGAAGAGAGCAATGGGAACCCTCTTTACTGTTGGGGGAGGTACGCAAAGTAGAGAGGAGAGAGGCTTCCCTGGTGGCTCAGTGGTAAAGAATCTGCCAGAGAATGCAGGAGCCGCGGGTTCAGTGCCTGGGTTGGGAAGATCCCTTGGAGAAGGAAACAGCAACCCACTCCAGTATTCTTCCCATGGAGAGAGGAGCCTGGGGGTGCTACAGTCCACGGGGTCACAAAAGAGTCAGACATAACTTAGTGACTAAACAACAACAATGCAAAGTAGAAGACACTGTGGATGATACTATGGCTGTTTCTTCAAAGGGGAACATTCTCTTACCATACCATTCAGCAAGGGCATTCCTTGGTATTTACCCAAAGGAGTTGAAAATTTATAGTAAATAATGAGGACCTGGGCTTTCCTGGTGCCTCAGACAGTAAGGAATCTCCCTGCAATGCAGGAGACCCAGGTTCAATCCCTGGGTTGGGAAGATCCCCTGGAGAAGGGCATGGCAACCCACTCCAGTATTTTTGCCTGGAGAATGCCATGGACAGAGGAGCTGGCGGGCTACAATCTGTGGGGCTCCTAAGAGTCGGACACGACTGAGCAACAACAAATCAACTAAGCAACAACAAATCAAGGTGAGTAGACTTAAAAAAAAAAAAAAAACCTGCGGTACAGTCACACAACAGAATATTATTCAGTGCTAAAAAGAGATTGCCGCTAAGTGGCTTCAGTCGTGTCCGACTCTGTGCAACCCCATAGATGGCAGCCCACCAGGCTCCTCCGTCCCTGGGATTCTCCAAGCAAGAACACTGGAGTGGGTTGCCATTTCCTTCTCCAAGGCAGGAAAGTGAAAAGTGAAAGTGAAGTCGCTCAGTCGTGTCTGACTCTTTGCGATCCCATGGACTGTAGTCCACCAGGCTCCTCCATCCATGGGATTTTCCAGACAAGAGTACTGGAGTGGGATGCCATTGCCTTCTCTGAAAAAGAGATTAGATATCAAGAAAAGATGTAGAAGAAACTTAAATGGGTTTCAGAAGCCAACCTGAAAAGGCTTGTTCCTCTTCAGTCACTCAGTCATGTCTGACTCTGCGGCACCATGGACTGCAGGCTTCCCTGTCCTTCACCATCTCCAGGAGCTTGCTCAAATTCATGTCCATTGAGTCGGTGATGCCATCCAACCATCTCATCCTCTGTCGGCCCCTTCTCCTCCTGCCTTCAGTCTTTGCCAGCATCAGGGTCTTCACATCAGGTGGCTAAAGGATTGGAGCTTTAGCTTCAGCATGAAAGTCTGCATACTGTATAATTGCAACTATGCAACAATATGACACTCTGGAAAAGGTAAAACTAAGGAGACAGGAAGGAGATGGGTGACTGCCGGGAGTTAAGGGGAGACAAGGATGCGTAGGCCGAACACAGGCTAGTCAGGGCAGTGACCCTGCTCTGTGTGGTACTATAATGGTGGGTACACGCCATTATATGTGCATCCAGACTCACAGAATGCACAGCATGAAGTGTGAACTGGAATGTAATCACAGGCAATAATGACATGTCAGTGCAGGTTCATTAATCATACCAAGTGTACCTTTTCAGTTGGGGGGGACCCTGTGGGGGATTGGGGTGCAAGCAGAGGTTCTATGGGAAATTTCTGCACCCGTTGTTCAGTATTGCTATGAACCTAAAACTGTTCTTAACAAATTAATCTACTAAAAAAATTTTTTAGCTGTGGTTACTGTTATATAAAATTGCCTCTAGCTTTAGATTCAGGCCTTCTATGTAGCCAGTATGTATTTGTAGGATGAAGTTCATGTTTATGGAGTATTTGTGTTATCCTGGCCTCTGGTGGTGAATGTGCAGAGATGTCAGAATTTTTGACTTCTGCAGTGAGTGTTTCCACAGCACTTTGCCCTGATGCTGGTTTTTCCTGAGCTGTTATAATTTTTGCGCCTTTCCCACCCCCTGCAATTTCTTTGTGTGCTGCTGATGACTACTATTATCTTTAATTTCCGAAGGAGGAGACATGCACAATAGGCCCTCATCGAGGAGGTGTTATTTGGGCATAAATAACACCTCAGGTGAAACAGGTGGGGCACAATTTGCATCTTGGCATTAAATTAGAAGTAAACCCCAGGAATATTTTATTCCTGAAATAACAACGACCAAGCGGAAAAGCCAGTGTGATTAACTAACGTTACTTGGCTTTCACAATTACTTGGTAACAAATCGGAGTAGAAGCCACCTGCTTACGGGCTGGACTGTTTTGGACCGGCGGCAGCCCCAGGCTCTTTGGCTGGAGTGTCCAGGCAGGTCAGTGGAGTAAGCACCAGGGAGCCTGGGTCCCATCAGTGATGCAGCACTGCCAAGGCGCTGGCACCCTGGCAAGTACCTGAAACTTCCTCAGCATCAGTTCATCGGTGTTTTGGTTTTTTTCTTTTTTTAATTTGTGGAGTGATGATAAGGCTCTCTGATTTTTACACCTCACCGGGTCGAGAGGAAAAAAGACAAATGTTAACACATGCAGATAAGAGACAACTCCTGAGGTGTAACTGGGGCAGTTCTTCTTTCTTCAAGCAGGATGTTCTGCCTAAAGCTCTGCAACGGATGACCCTTTGGCCCCAGAATTAAGACCACAGCAAAGTGGGGTGAGGGCTTGACTCGCCAGTGGCCGCAAAGAGCCACAGCCTCATCAGAGATGTGTTTAGACGTCTATCCATCATGCTGGCCACAAATCACAGAGCACTGACATGAGAAACAGAGGCCCAGCCAATGATTCAAGGCACCAAGTACTTCTCACAGCACACACACGCAGTGTCCACACTGTGTCTTCTGGACTAGCAGTTAACACAAGGTTAGCTAAGCGCCTTTGCTAACTCAGGACCCAGTCACAGAAGTGGAATAGCTTATGTGCTGCTGACTTAGCAGATCCCACTCTGATTAAGTCACATCACCTAATGGGACATGAATGTCCTGCATCTCAGGATACAAGGTACCAAGAAGACTCCATCATCTCTGTGACATTCTTTCCCCAAATCCCTGGCTCCAATTCATCCAGATATCAGACAAAATCAAAATAACGGACACCTGAAAAGGTAACTGGCAGGTACACTTCAAAACTGTCAAGGTTGTGACCAACTGGGAAAGACTGAGGAAAGGTCACAGATGGGAGGAGGCCCAGGAGACCCTGCAACTAAATGCAGTGTGGGCTGCTGCCCCGGGTCCTGGGACACAGACCGACACCGGAGGAAAGGCTGGTGAATCCGAAAGAGCGTGAAGTCTTGGAGGTCTTGTCGCTGCTGCTATTGTTCAGTCGTTCAGTCATGTCTGACTCTTTGCACCCCCTTGGACTGCAGCACACCAGGCTTCCCTGTCCTTCACTATCTCCTAGAGTTTGTTCAAACTCATGTCCATCAAGTCGGTGATGCCATCCAACCATCACATCCTCTGTTGTCCCCTTCTCCTCCCGCCCTCAATCTGTTCTGGCATCAGGGTCTTTTCCAGTGAATTGGGTCTTCGCCTCAGGTGGCCAAAGTATTGAAGTTTCAGCTTCAGCATCAGTCCTTGCAATGAATATTCAGGGTTGGTTTCCTTTAGGATTAACTTGTTTGATTTCCTTGCAGTCTAAGGGACTCTCAAGAGTCTTCTCCAACATCACAGTTCAAAAGCATCAATTCTTTAGCACTCAGCCTTCTTTATGGTCCAACTCTCACATCTGTACATGACTACTGGAAAAACCATAGTTTTGACTATAAAGACCTTTGTTGGCAAAGCGATATCTCTGCTTTTTATAGCACAGATAATTTCTCAAGAGTGGCCCTGTGCTTTCTCTGTCTACAGTTAAAACTGTTGTGTAAGTTCAAATTTATTTACAAATAAAAAGTTCTGAAAATATTCCAGTGCTTGGTACCCCAGGCCCTGTGCATGACAATTCCGAGGAGGTTCTGGAGCCTGGATTGCCTGTGGTGGGGGAAGGGAATGATAGCTACCCGGCTTAGCTTGATGCAAAGGGTCAAAATGAACATGGCTGTTATCTCAGTTAATACAAAGAGTATATTCATAACTAGTTTATGCCAGACTGTGAACAAATAACTGAGGGTTTATTTGATAAGCTCCTGCCAGCAGCCCTCTTATTTACTAACACACCACCCCTCTTCCCACCTCCCACCTGCCTGGAAAAGAGAAAATCCTCCGTGAGATCATCATCTGTTCCGATTCTCATGTTGACTCTCCTCTCCTTACATCTTTCTCATGAAGGATGCCACGAGGGGCTCGAAATAATGATGACTGCTGTCATAATTAAGCTCTGGGATGGATTTCAAAGACTCAAGGAGGACCTAGCAGGTCATCCAAGCCCATCTCCCTGCCAGTGCACAAGGGCTGTGCAGGATTTGGCAGATCTGTCCCCAGGCTGTAAAAATTCTAAACTAGTCAAAAAATTACCACCATGTACAAATGATGATTAAAAAGTTTACCTTATTCCTGGATGATTCTAGAGGGAAGGGGCTGGGGGCAGGGGGAGTAAGTCATGAATAGCTTCCTGAAAACAACTGCTGTTCTATTTGGAGTATACTTTTCAAGGTGAAAATGTGGTTATTTTCCATTCAGTGTGATTGCTAGCGCTTATTGTTATGCAAGAGTTGCCTCTGCATCAGATAAATTAAAATTTAGCACTGACCCCCAGCTGTCCCTCAAACGATATTATAAATGCGTCTGTCCTAGTTCCAACTTCTGGCTTATACTGAAGTGCTGGACTTGAACACAGTTGTGTATGAGGCTGCCGCTGGCTCAGACATCTTAGCAACAATGTCAACATTGCCTAGGAATGAATGCTACGACAAAACCCAATAAGGGCCACCACTTGCTCAAGTGACTGTACGTTATCAAGTTGAGTGGGGCCTTATCCAATGAAAATTGTGAAATGTACTCATGGGCATATAAATCCAGAAGAAAAGGGCAACAACAACTATGATGTCCGTGAAAACAGGAAGTATTTTCAGGAGACAGAACTTGGAGGAACATTGAGGAGAACTGGTAAACAGCAGAGTTAATTCAGAAATAGGTCCTTGGAAGATGGCTTGATTACGTACAAAGTGGAAGCCTGGCAGCATAAAGGACGAAAGCAGGTGAAGTCCGCTGAAAACTGTGACCGCTGTGTCTATCCCAATCACGCTTCTATGCTGGGCACAGGGAAACAGGAGCACGCAAACACTAAATACGTCCACATTTTCCATTTTTCTTAAGCAATTCTCTACTTGGCACATACATTCACCTTTATACATACAATACATAAGAAAAAGTAGGTGTGTAGCCTATGGGAAAAAATTACCCATAGCAGAAACCATGCCTGGCCTTTCCTTACAAGTACCGTGTGGGTTGGGCACATTATGTCTGTCATAAGTCATGGTGGAAACTTACGTAAGAGGCCTACCCCACGGGACTTCCCTGGTGGTCCAGTGGATGAGAATCTGCCTGCCAATCCAGGGGACACAGGTTCCATCCTTGGTCTGGGAAGATTCCACATGCTGCAGGGCAACTAAGCTCCTGTGCCCCAGCTACTGAGCCCATGCTCTGTGACTGCTGACGCCTGCACAGCTAGAGCCTGCACCCTGCAGCGGGAGAAGCCACTGCCATGAGAAGCTTGGGCACCGCAAGTAGACAGTAGTCCCCACTCACCACAACTGGAGAAAGCCCAAGCGCAGCAGTGAAGACCCAGCAGGCAAAATTAAAGCAATTATTTTTTAAGTCTTAAAGAAAAAAAGAGAAGCATATCCAAAGAACCGTAGTTCTGTGTTTGAAATTCTTCACCACTCTTTTTGAAGAGCTTCCCCAGTGGCTCAGATGGTAAAAAGTCCACCTGCAATGCAGGAAACCTGGGTTCGATCCCTGGGTCAGGAAGATTCCATGGAGAAGGAAATGGCAATCCACTCAAGTATTCTTGCTTTGGAAATCCCATGGACAGAGGAGCCTGGTGGGGTACAGTCCATGGGGTTGCAAAGAGTCAGACACAACTGAGTGACTACTAACACTAACCAACCAACTTGGAGCTGTCATGGAGTCTGTGGGCGTGTCGTTTAGCTTGCTGATGTGCTACAATGAGCTAAACTGAGGCTCAAGGTCTAGTGGAAGTTGACTTGTCTGCCATATTGGACATATTTGGTTCAAATCAATTTATGTCATGTCCTCGGGGTGTGTCACCTTTTTAAAGGTTACACCCTGCCCGTTTCACTAGCAGTTTTACCATTTCTTTCCACTAGGGGTAGCTTTCTATCATGAGTGACCTGAGAGGTTAACACTCTTTGATCACCTTTGGGTGGGGACTGGATTTCTCCTTTCTGATTATCAGCTGCACAGAGTGGTGTCTCCTAACCAAGTCACATTCCAAAATATTTTTATTTGTCTCATCCTGAAACCACAGGTCACTGCTCCCCTGTGTATGTATCAGGCAAATCTTTTGGAAGTTGCTTGTCTTTCCTGTGAAAAGAAGAGAGGCGAAAAGCAAAGGAGAAAAGGAAAGATATAAGCACCTGAATGCAGAGTTCCAAAGAATAGCAAGAAGAGATAAGAAAGCCTTCTTCAGTGATCAATGCAAAGAAATAGAGGAAAACAACAGAATGGGAAAGACTAGAGATCTCTTCAAGAAAATTAGAGATACCAAGGGAACATTTCATGCAAGGATGGGCTCACTGAAGAATTGATGCTTTTGAACTGTGGTGTTGGAGAAGACTCTTGAGAGTCCCTTGGACTGCAAGGAGATCTAACCAGTCCATTCTGAAGGAGATCAGCCCTGGGTATTCTTTGGAAGGAATGATACTAAAGCTGAAACTCCAGTACTTTGGCCACCTCACGCGAAGAGTTGACTCATTGGAAAAGACTCTGATGCTGGGAGGGATTGGGGGCAGGAGGAGAAGGGGACGACCGAGGATGAGATGGCTGGATGGCATCACAGACTCGATGGACGTGAGTCTGAGTGAACTCCGGGTGATGGTGATGAACAGGGAGGCCTGGAGTGCTGCGATTCATGGGGTCGCAAAGAGTCGGATATGACTGAGCGACTGAACTGTCTTTCCTGACGATTCTGTGAAATACACTGTATGATAATGAAGGTGAGGCTTTACGCTGCTCCTCTAATGCTCAGCACTCCACCACACACTTCCAAATCTTGTCTGAGGCTTCTCAGGCTGGGGGAAAATGGTTTCTTTTCAAGAAACAAGCTTCCAAGATCCCATGATGCACAAAGCACTTCAGTTTGAAAAGAGAAGAGGAGAGAAAAGCCAAATAAAAAGGGCTCAGACTGGAAAGTCTTGAAGCTGAGGGATTCTCTGAAATCATTCACGGATGTTGGATCTACCCTTGACAGGTCACTTCATCCCATTTAGCGCTTTTTATCTTTGAGTTCCGAAGCTCTTAAGCAAATGGAGAAGGGAGGAAAGCTAACGTTTCCGATGATACAGTTGATCAGACTGACAATCAAACAGAAGTTCCCCTGTGGTGCAAGTTAAGACATGGTTTGAAAAAGAAATAATGCAAAAGAAAGGAAAAAGGGGATCATAGAGATCACACCTTCACATTTAACTTCAGAGAAGAAGACCTGAAGTTGATGTCTGTTTAGATCAGTTGTGCCCCAGTTGGAACATGGGTGCCCAGACCTGCAGTGCAGTAACCTGAGCTGTGCCTTAAATAGCTGCCAAATAGCCATGCGGGGGCTGGCAGCAGGCGAGGGTTGCGAGGAGACCGATCTGATTCAGAGTGAAGTCACATGACAAGGGGGCAAGTAGGGCTGATGTGCAGGAGCGCCATTTTTCATTATAAAGAAGACCTGAAGTTGATGTCTGTTTAGATCAGTTGTGCCCCAGTTGGAACATGGGTGCCCAGACCTGCAGTGCAGTAACCTGAGCTGTGCCTTAAATAGCTGCCAAATAGCCATGCGGGGGCTGGCAGCAGGCGAGGGTTGCGAGGAGACCGATCTGATTCAGAGTGAAGTCACATGACAAGGGGGCAAGTAGGGCTGATGTGCAGGAGCGCCATTTTTCATTATCATTCTGTGCTTTCCTTGATATATATAAGGGCACTAATTCAATTTGTATACATATGTGTTTGTGTGTGTGTGTGTGTGTGTGTGTGTGTGTTTCTCCTTTGGTTAGCCCACCAGATATGGAAATCCACCCCAGGAACTTCTGAGATTACTTCTCTTCTTTGGCAGTCCTACTTTCTCTGTTGCTGATGTTTAGTCACGAAGCTGTGTCCGAATATTTTGCAACCCCCTAGACAATAGCCCGCCAGGCTCTTCTGTCCATGGAATTGTCCAGTTAAGAATACTGGAGTGGATTGCCAGTTTCTACTCCAGGGGACATTCCTGATCCAGGGATCAAACCTGTATCTCTTGTGTCTCCTGCAGTGGCAGGCTGATTCTTTACCAGCTGAGCCATCGGGGAAGCCCCACCATGAGCAATGGCCACTAAAGATAAGGCCAGAAGGACACTTCTGCAAGGCGGCATCTACTTTCTAATACTGGGCTTTCTAGTTTGCACTCAGGGTGGCATAAGCCATTCAAGTGGCTTCAGACTCCTACAGCCTCACACATATTTTAGGTCACTGATGTCACTGAGTATGCCCTGGGATCCTTGACCTCTGAACCACTCCATTTAATGCCTGGAGCCCAAAGCCTGCAGCAGAGGGGCTGGTCAGTGGAGGATTTGGAAGTAGCTCACTTCGTGCTTCTTCATTCATGCAACCCTAATCATTCACAGAAATCTTTCTGTTTTCATTCAAATATGTCCAAAATATTTTCCTTCCCTATTAGGGAGAAGCCAAGAGGTGTCATAGAAAGAGCATGGAGTTCAAACACCTAGAGAACCATCTCCAATCCTTCCTCACTGTGTGGCCTTGGGCGACTTCCACACCCTCTCAATTTCAGGCCCTCAGCTCCCCAAGGGAGTGACACCACCAAATGGCATAGGAATGGGTAGCGGCACCCAGGAAGTGCTCAGAAATTGGAGTCAGCCTGTTCTTAATCTTGTCTGGACTGTCATCCAGTGGAAGTCTAGAAAGTATTCATACAATTTGCAATTGTCCACAATTATTTAACTGAATAACCCAGGGGATGTGCTCAGTCGCTCAGCTGTGTCCAACTCTCTGCAACCCCATGGACGGTAGCCCACCAGGCTCCTCTGTCCACGGGATTTCCCCTGCAAGAATACTGGAGTGAGTTGTCATTTCCTCCTCCAGGGGATCTTCCTGACCCAGGGATCAAACCCACCTCTTGCATCTCTTACATTGGCAGGCGGATTCTTTACCACTGAGCCACCTGGGAAGCCCATTATCTGGGGTGGACATGCCTTGTTATTTCTCCACTTTAAAATATGTCCACATGAAGAACAGCAAAGTGGCTCAGAAACAGCAGGATCTCCAGAATCAGAGACTCAATACAGACCAGGCGGGCCCATCTCTGAGATGTGTGGGCTTGGCTGCTATTGAGAGTGTAGATAATCTCTGAAATATCGAATGACACAAAATTGTTGAAGCTGTCATATTCAGTAAAAGTCTAAGTTTACAAAGCACTTTTCTGTATGACCCTTTAGGTTGTCTAATGTCCCCAGGTGGCCCTGGTGGTAAAGAACCCACCTGCAAGTGGAGCCCACAGAAGAGAGGTGGGTGGGCTCGATCCCTGGGTGGGGAAGATGCCCTGGAGGAGGGCATGGCAACTCACTCCCGTATTCTTGCCTGGAGAATCCCCTGGACAGAGGAGCCTGGCGGGCTACAGTCCAAGGGGTCACAAAGAGAACTTTAAGTGACCTACTAGAACTATTCATGTACTGCCTGACTCTACTGGTGGAGTTACGGATGAAATTTCTTTCTTTCTACTCATTGATACTTTCTGAATGGTTTAATGAATATGCATAACTTTTGCAAAGAAAAACAATTTGGAGAGGTAAACAAATTTTAATGTCTTTTTTTTTTTTCTGTCTTATTGCGTCTGTGAATAGGAAATAATAAACCTTGGAAATCATATTTTTCTGGAAGTTGGGTAAGTGGTAAAATGGTAGGCTTTAGGGTTCACCATTTTATGACTAAGACAGCAACATTATGAAGCAACTGCATTAATGAGAAATGTCATGCTATCATGTGGACAGGCAAAAGTATTAGAAATCATAAACCGTACTGATGATACTATATCGATCAATTGATCAAAAACTAAGTATCTACAAGCATATGATGTGGCCCCTATTCCCAGCAGCCTTCAGATGGTCTGCCAATTGTGCTAGTAGTCAGTCAGATCAAGTGGAGAGAGAGCAGTAGAAAAAAAACAAACACAAAGACAAACTTATAAACGTAACACAAACACACACACACACAAGTTGATAATCGATAATTCCCAAGCACTGACACCTCTTCCATCATATAAATATACTCTTACAAGTGGATTTAATCTTCAAATTCAGTAAATACATTTCATAGATTAGTCATAAAAGCAATCAGTGTCCAGTAACAGTACACTTAACAGTATTAGCTAACAGCATACCTTCAACCCCAAATTAAACATCTTCATTCAGCATCTTTGTAGGGTTTTTCCAGCAGTTTCCTGTGTTCCCTGTCGCAGGACTGAACTAAACTGCTTGGGCAAAGAGGAAAAGGAGAGAACACAGTCTCCACCAGAGTCCAAGGTCACACCTCGCTGCCATCTTACCTCACTCTTTCTGCAAGTGTCACCAAGAAGCTATCTTATTCATTGAACTGAAACTTCAAGACGCAAAATCAATCCTCTTAATAAAGATTTTTAAAACTTTGAAAGATTTGGAAATAAATCAATACACTAAATAGAGAAATAAAATGAAGCATACTATCCCAAATCAGATATAAGACTGTTACAAGAATATATAAGTGTATTTTACTCATTGACATAGTAAATACAACTCACCTTTCCCCCATGGATTGTTGCTGAAATAGATCAGGCAATATGCTTGAATTAATGTGATCAGTGCATTACATCTATTACTTCCAAAGTGTGGATCAGATATTCAGCCAGTTGCCCTAAGATAAATATATGGTAGTCACACAAATATTGGAAAGTAAGACTAGCCATCTGAAAACTACAAATATTCAAACCTTTTCTAAAAAAAAAAAACAGCTTGCACATGAAATTCGAATGACGTATAATACATGAGAAGAAGGCTCCATTCCAAAGTTCTACCAAAAGAAATTGTTTTTACAGATGCCATGAGTTAATCAAATACATCTAGCATCGTCTGGAAAACTAAATAGCATGCCACAACTTAATATCACAGTCAACATGCATAACAGAACCCATAATTATTTTTGTAATAATCAGGCCAAAAGCAAAGAAATAAATGAAGCAGTATAAAAATGAAACAGAAGAACACAAAGGAAAGTACCAGGAAAACGTGTATGATAAAATTGAAACCGCCTGAGAAGCCAGTTTAAGGCCCTGAAGTCTTTTCTTTCTTTTATTTTTTTAACAGGAAAATCCGGTCGGTAGGTAACCCCTAAAATGCCCAGTGATCTGCACACACCTCAGACCTTCATTTTTTCCCCCAGAGCACCCTCCCAGTAAACCAGGCTTAACGGAAAGTACAAGGTGTGCACAGAAGAGACAATCTCGGGACTGGGGTGAGGCACCAGGGCACCAGCGCCTCTGCCCCACCCCGGGCTCGGCTCCTAAGGGGTCACCCCTCCGCCTGCCTCCGACTCAAGCCCTTGGTGTCCGCAGCAGCTGCGGAGTAAAGCGCTGTGTCTGGAACACGTCAGTCCGCACACCACGCAGGGCCTCTTTGCCTTCACTAGGCGAGTCCTCTGCCAGGGGGCTTCCAAAATGCAAATTAGACCTAGGCTTTTCAGATGGATGCGGTTTCCATCAAAACTAGTGCCAAACAAACATCTTTGATATGCAAAATGTCTACTCTAGTGAATATAATCATTCCTACATGCCCACCCCCCCAGGTTTTCCTCCAAGAGGTTAAAGCAAATAGCAGATCCATAAATGCTAATGTACTTGCTGTAAAGCTGAAGTCAGGGAGGGACAACAGTGAAGGGCATCAAATGATGGGAAGAGCTCCGACCCAGAAGATCTTGGGGAAAGTTAACATTCCATAGTCTTTAATAAAGCAAGACTATTATCACCCTCATCTGGAAGCATTTTGGGCGTTTATAGTGAGTGCATATTAAAAACACATTTCATCAGTAAATCTTCACATGCTGGACAGATTAGCAATATAATTTTTAGCTGGAAATTTTAAAATATCAAATAGAATTATGTACAAAGCACAGGCGCTTGGTTTTTACATACTTTGAACCATATTCCATATACAATTAAGCCACTTTCAGTTCATAAAAAATCCAATCTGCATTATCTGTGATTTGGTATAGAGATTTGCTTCTTTTAAATATAGCCTAAGATTTATATAAGCATGCACAATTAAGTGAATAACTTAACATAACCAAGCTTAATTTTGGTTAAGAAAGCAGAATAAATACAGGTTGGTTTTGTGGGGGCCCATTCTAACTGATGAGTTTGTGTGGCTCCTGCTAAGGGAGCAACTTTGATCTATTTTTAAGTGGTGAATAGTCTGCTCGCAGGAACTGGTACCTGTGTACATGGGTATTTACGTACAGAGAAAAGAAGCAGAGTTAATTCTCTGACAACATATACTCTCCCAAGAATTTTTCTTAACAGCAGCAGAAGTGAATGCAAAGGAGGCTTAAATCAAATCATGATTTGCCCCTGGTGATGGTATTGTGCACTTTCAGGCCTTTGTTACCTGCAAACTCCAACAAGTATGGTGAAAGGGATGAGGCCCATGTTACCTGCAAACTAGGTTCCTGAGGGCACTTAGACAAGACTGAAGCACCTGGGACCCTCTCAAGAGAGAAAATCACAATGGCTAATTCAAATAGCAACTAACAAGTTACATCAACTCATTCTATGCTGGGATCATGGAGACAAAAAGAAAAAAAAAAAAGCTCTGTTTTAAAATCATTCAAGGAGACACGGGAGGCAGCAGTCTGACTAGTGATGTATCTGAATGTGCCGTCCAACAATCAGAAACAGTAATCCAGCTAGCAGGGAGAAGACAATCCCCGCCGGGGCCAGGAAGAACGACCAGCCGTACAGCACAGAGGGGCTGAAATCCAAGCAGTCTCTCGCTTTCATGTGTCTGTAGCTTTCCATGTCAGCCACCGCCTGGACCCAGATGACATACAGCATCACCACCAGGGAAAACAGGACGCCTGAGGGGACAGAACAAGACACCTTTAGCCTTTCCGAAGCTGTCTGCCCGAGCTTGCTGGCAGACCAGTCACACGCCCGGTGATAAAACTGTGAGAAGGCAGTTCTGGCTTAGCCGCCTACTTGGTGTCAGACCTGCTACTACACGCTTCCCAGGCACATCACTTATCTTCAGTGTTCAGGGCACTGGTGATGAGGAAACGAGGACGGTGGCTGACCTGTGCTGACCGGGCGCGTGCCATGCGCCAGGGGCTGCATCAGGTGCTTGCGAACCCAAGAGTCAAAGACCCCTCGCGCTATTGGGGAAGCTGCTTAGTCGCGTCCAACTCTGTGGGACCCCGTGGACTGTAGCCTGCCAGGCAAGAATCCCTCTGTCCATGGGATTCTCCAGGCAAAAAAACTGGAGTGGGTTGCCATTCCCTTCTCCAGGGAATCTTCAGGGATTGAACCCAGGTCTCCTGAAATGCTGGCAGATTCTTTGCCGTCTGAGCCACCAGGGAAGCCTTGCCTAGCAGAATTTACTTTCCAACATTTATCCGTCTTTATTGTATGTCTCGGTTGTGATGAGCATTGTTATATGTTATTTCTTTCAACATGTACAACATACTCATGAAACAGGTACTCTGAACCCCCAGTTTCAAGTTCATGCAAACTCAGCTGGTAGCTTTCCTAGCTGATTTTTAGTTCAAAGTCTTTCTGACTATTGTTATAACAATGTAACATTTATAATTACAGCTAACTGGTGCTGTAGTTAAATGTGACAGTGAAAACAGAAGCCAAGTAAGTTAAGTACCAAGAAAAAAAAAAAACAGAGATGGGAGCACTGAACTAATATAAAAGAACACACGTGACTCTTTAACAAACTTTCTGTGGATTTGCGATCAAGAGCCTTATTAAATAAAAGAAAGGAAGAAAGAAAGAAAGGAGGGAGGGAAACTACTAAACAGAAGGCAACACAATTTATGAACCATTTCAAATTTCAATATAAAACTGCAATCCACCTATTCAAAGGGACTATAAGGGCAGAGAAGGGTCATAGTGTTGGACCTTTGACTTTATCAAATAACATGACAGAAGAGCTTTATGAAAGCGGAAATCTGAGGCTACTACTAAGCACACGCTTTTCCATGTGACTGTTACCGTGACAGCAGAAAGAGGTGGTACCGCTGCACTGAGCTGCAGTCTCGAGAGCTGCTAAGTTGATGCATTATTGAATGAGGGACAGGTCCCCATACACGAATTTGTCCCAAAGCAAAATATACTTCCAGTAGTCATGTGTGGATATTGAGAGCTGGACCAAAAAAAAAAAAAAAAAGGCTAAGTGCTAAGAATTGATGCTTTTGAATCACGGTGCTGGAAAAGACTCTCGAGAGTCCCTTGGACAGCAAGGAGATCAAACCAGTCAATCCTAAAGGAAATCAATCCTGAATATTCACTGGAAGGGCTGATGCTGAAGCTGAAGCTCCAATCCTTTGCCCACCTGATGTGAAGAGCCGGCTCACTGTAAAAGACCCTCACGATGGGAAAGATTAAGGGCAAGAGGAGAAGGGGGTGGCAGAGGATGAGATGGTTGGATAGCATCGTTGACTCAAAGGACATGAGTTTGAGCAGACTCTGGGAGATAGTGAAGGACAGGGAATCCTGACATGTTGCAGTTCACAGGGTTGCAAAGAGTCAGACACAACTTAGCAGCTGAACAACAACAAGAATATACCTGAGGTCACTTGTTATTTCTCCAAAAGTTCAATCCAAACTTGTTAAGGATCTACTGTACTCTTTGAATGAATGAACTGAACTATCGGGTATAAGAGCTCCACATTCTAATTACTAGTCTGTCTGGAAGGTAAGCACCACCCTGTGATCATGAGCAGAGGCTGGGAAACACGGAGAGAAGAGAGCTTTTAACGTGGGTTACAAGCCTAGCCATCCATCGCTCTTGTGGAGTTAACCATGTTCCTAAAGTATTTAGGTGTCCTCACCCTCCTGGGTCATCAATTTCATAAAGAATCTTGAGAAGAAGGGCCCACATGTTATGTCAAAGTATATCATCATCAGAGCTGAAACTTTACCCTGATTCTGATACAAGCTAGAGTTGTGAAGGGTCAACACAATGGCTTCACTAATAAGAACCATCCTTCACTCTGCCTTCTGAGCGTGAATGTAAACGTTGCAGCACAGAACAGAGCAGTCTAATCACTGCACGACAACTGATCACAAAGAAGCAGTGAAGCCGGATCCGGCCAGCAAGCTTCTCGCAGAGCCATGCCTCAGACTGTGACAACAATACGGTGAAGCCATGTGCTGTCTAGCAACTCTGAGCCTCTCAAAGCATTTCTTTTCAGCAAATACACAGACAGTGTGCTCTGCTAATGTAAAGGTGTGGCTTGGTCATCTGCATACCCTTTGCCTTATGCAAACATATTGCAAACCACTTTTTATTATTTGTTTATATATATATATATATATTTTAATCTTCCTTGCATCACATGAATCTCTTTTGCTTTCAGGTATTTTTATTTAAAAAAATTTCCTTGGTGAAAAACTAGCAGCTTTATACATCTTTTCTTCAAGAATTGTAAACTTACTGAATTTAGACCATATTTTTTTAAAGTATTGCAGGGCCTCCCAGGTGGTTCAGTGGTAAAGAACCCGCCTGCCAATTCAGGAGACATGGGTTCGATCCCTGGGCCAGGTGGTTTCCACACGCTGTGGGGCAGTGCAGCCCGTGCGCCACTGAGCCTATGCTTTAGAGCCTGGGAGCTGCAACTACGGAAGCCCGCGTGCCCCAGAGCTAGTCCCCTGCAAGCAGAGAGGCCCCTAGCAATGAGACGCTCTCGCAAGTTACTCGAGAGTAGCTCCCGCTTGCTGCAACCAGAGAAAAGGGCCAGGCGGCAGTGAAGACCCAGCACGGCTGAGAATAATAAATACATAAAATTATTAAAAAGTATTGTAGGACATCATGCAGACGATCCATAATAAGAAAGAATTCAGTTACATTTAATCATTGCTGCTCTTTGAAGAGCAATTACATCCTGAAAGCAACGAATAATAGTGGTTTCTATCAATACAGTCTTGTTCACTGGTTGGAGACATAGTCCATTTACTTCATAACAGACCAGCTTATGATTATACCCCTGGGGTAAAACAGTGCTTCCCTACTCTTCATAACCCATTACATTGCCAGTGTCGTGTGTGTGTGTGTGTGTCTGTGTGTGTGTGTGTGAGTGCACGCAGATAAACAGAAGGAAAATGAACAAACACGGGGAAACTATCGGTATTTACACCAAAGGCCAACAGATTAGCTAGTATGGCAGCAAAAATTCATGACGGGGGCTGCCTGAAATAAGCAGCCAAAAGAAGAGTCAGGAGACTATTGCTTACAGCAGGACTGATATAGTGAGGTGAACTGGAGTCACGTTCTTCACTCCTGAGAAGGGAGTCACAAATTTGAAGAGGGGGGAAAGCTAGAATGAACTCTATGGTGTTTTTTTTAGAATTGAATGTGTTGGTGTGAATTTGTGGTTTTAGATAGATGGATAAATGAATGAATACGGAGGCAAATGTGTGCACACACCTTTGTGCGTGTGTGTACCTAGCTACACTTCCTGGCTGTTCCCTGTGAAAGTCTGGGAGCACCACCACCCCAGTTCCACGGAGCACACTGGGCATCCAGATCTTGGCTTCTAAACATGGGGTTCAGGGCATCTCTGAGAAATAGTTGAGTCCAGGCTGGGACAGAAAGTACAAGAGAATCTGGAACATCATGTTATACCAAAAAAGTACAGATGTGCTCAGAGAACAGGGTGGGCATTCAGAAAACACATCTTGGGGCTTCTCCTAGCCAGTTCTAAGAACATTTAACCATTAAACAAATAATGATAGAAGCCCATTACATCTCATCAAGCAAAAGAGGGATCCAACAGCCCACAGAGATATAAATAAGCAAGTGAATAAATTTCAGTAGGGAGATGGGAATGCCTTTCATTCAGAATGCTGACTTATAAATACAGAAGAAAGAGCTGAATCAGAAATTACTGCTCGGTGATCATTTAAGTCAGAATTAATTCAGGCAAGAAACAAAAATGGATACTAAAACTAGTGGATGAAATTTAGATGGGAAATAAATGTTTATACTGGCTCAGAGTCTCTTTCCACAAAACACGTATTAGTCATAAAGAAAAAACAGCAACTTCACACTGAAGAAACCTGGCATATCCCACTTTACTCAAGGGATCAAAGTTGGTAAAACCAGGGACATGACAGACTGGTGTCACCTACCACTTCAAGAGATTCAGTGAGAACACAATGTAACGGCTGTGCTGCTGCAGCAAAGGAAGAACCTAAGTCTAGTACTGAGGAAGCATCAGGCAAACCAACTCAGGAACGTTCCAGAAAACCGCAGGCCTGTCCTCTTCGAAAGAGCCCCACTCATGAAGGTCAAAGAAGGATTTATTCTGGTTTGATAGACACTCAAATGACATATCTAAACACAGGGCATGTTCCAGGGCTTGATTCTTTCACTTTCTTTAATAGACATTGCTGGGAAAATTAGCAAATGTTTCCAAGGAGTCTCTGGGTGAAGGGGCTTACCACTTCTCTGTAAGTTTGAAAATATATCAAAACAAGAAACAAAATGAATGAAAAAAGAAAAAAAAGTTGTGGTGGAAGTGTGTGGCTACCTGTGCTGGAAAGTGAATGTGGTGGGGGTGGGATGGGAGGAGAGGATGTGTGTTCACACCCAGAGAGATGCACCTCCTATTGGTGGGATATTGTGACTGTTGATGAACAGCAATATTATTGATGTATGGATCAATAATGTATGGGTGTGAGAGGTGGACCATAAAGAAGACTGAGCGATGAAGAACTGATGCTTTCAAACTGGTGCTGGAGAAGATTCTTGAGAGGCCCTTGCACTGAAAGGAGATCAAACCAGTCAATCCTAAAGGAAATCAACCCAGAATACTCATTGGAAGGACTGATGCAGAAGCTGAAGCTCCAATATTCTGGCCACCTGATGCAAAGAGCCAACACCTGGGAAAGATCCTGATGCTGGAAACAATTGGGGGCAGGAGGAGAAGGGGGCAACAGAGATTGAGATAGTTGGATGGCATCACCTACTCAATAGACATGCTGCTGCAGCTAAGTCGCTTCAGTCGTGTCCAACTCTATGCGATCCCAGAGACGGCAGCCCACCAGGCTCCCCCGCCCCTGGGATTCTCCAGGCAAGAACTCTGGAGTGGGTTGCCATTTCCTTCTCCAGTGCATGAAAGTGAAAAGTGAAAGTGAAGTCGCTCAGTCGTGTCCAACTCCTAGTAACCCCATGGACTGCAGCCCACCAGGCACCTCCGTCCATGGGATTTTCCAGGCAAGAGTACTGGAGTGGGGTGCCATTGCCTTCTCCCAACAGACATAAGTTTTAGTAAATTGCGGGACATAGTGAAAAGACAGGGAAGCCTGGCACGCTGCAGTCCATAGGGTCACAAAGAGCTAGACACGATTTAGGGATTGAACAACAATTATTGATTTGGTCCACCCACCAAGTGAAGCACTAATACTATGGAAAAATCTTAAGTACAAAAAGAAATTCATAAAAACGTAAGTAATAGCTGTCTTGAGAGACAAGTGTATTATATTTCAAACCCACTTGCCACAGTGATTTTAGCGGACATATAAAGTATTGCCAATATTCAGGTAATAATTGTTTTAAATGAAGTTATATTTAAATTAGGTCATATATTTTGAAAGCATAATTTATCCCCAATTGAATTTTATAATTTCTATTTTTTGAAGTCTATACTGGAGGCATAATCAAAATATGGTCCCAAAGCCCATGAAGCTTTGTGATCATAATAAAACAAATAAACAGACAAATAATTATGGCATACCAAGAACAAGGCGGGTTTCTTATTGGCCGTGTGGTGAGGAGTCATTCAAGCTTATCACTACGCATAGTTTCTGTCAAAATGTCACCAATGCAACCTGGAGAGCACTTTTTTTTGTACAAAGGTCATTTTCTGGTCTAATGTCTTTATTTAGTCAATGAAGCCTATGTATTGGGTATTATCTATCAGATTTTTCAAATATTTACTACTTTTTTAGATTGGCATGATAACTTCTGACACTAACATCCTTTACATTCAATACTCTGTACTCTTTCTCTCTCTCCCTCTTTTTTTTTTTAACTTTTTGGCCATTCCCCTTGGCATGCAGGATCTGTTTCCTGACTAGGGATTGAACCCACATCTCCTGCATTGGAAGCATGGAGTCATAACCGCTAGGCAACCAGGGAAGTCTCAATAGTCTGTACTCTCTTGTGAAACAATGATTGATAGAGAATGATTGTGCACGTATATCCATATCTACTCATAAGTAGTGAGGGGTTTGATCTGAGAAGCAGTTTCATTTAAGGCCAAGTAAGGGTATGCTGATGGTTAACTGAGTTTCAGGAAGTATTTGGTGGTTGAAGAGCACAGGGCTGCAATCTGTCTACCCAGGTTCAGGTTTACTGTTTAGAAAGTTTAAACTTTAGTAGCTGAACAACACTGAGCATGTTTCTAACGTCTCTGTGTCTCTGATTCATCACTGGTAAAATACAGATGACGCAAATGCCCACTGAAGAGAGCAATCAGAGAAAGGAACAGAGGAAAGCACTCCAGGAGCAAGATGCCCCAGACAGGACGAGCACATAGCCAACATCGAGCTTTGGCGTACGCTCTTGCTTGGCTAGAAATATGATCCTCTGAAATCTTCTGAAGCGTCAGAGCTTCTCATGTGACGGGACTATTTCAGGACGGGCCAAGAGGCACGAGAAGAAGCTTGCCGTGGATTCTCCTTTCTGAGACTTCATGGAAGCAGAGAGGGAAAAGGTGGTTTCACGTGTCTGCCCGGGCCTTGCTGGAATCCTCCACCAGGTGGCGCCCGTCACCTCACAGCCCCTGTCTAGGGGATATTTCCGAAAGCGCATCAGGCGAATCCAGACTGGAGCTTAGTCGTATTAAGGACGTTTTCTGTTTCCACGGTCCAGACAAGCAAGCCTCCCTCCCCTCCACAGCAGCCCCTTGGTCATAGGAAGCAGAAATTCTTCCTAGGAAAATCCAGCCCATGTCGATCTGATCATTCAGACAAGTCTATACCTCATGTGCTTCTCTTCTACATAAGAAAGTGTATATGAAGGGAAAAAAGGCCTCAGAAAACACATAACAGAATCTAGTGAAGAAAGCAACATGCCTTGTCCACTCACTACTAGTTATTTTCCAGCAAATGACAGTTTGGGGACAGGGTGTGGAATGAAACAGAATATTCGCAAACAAATTAAACCCCTCACAGTACCGAGTAAACAGTAGACGTTAATGATAAACGTACTTTGGAAGAGGAAAATGAGGCAGATGGAAACACACTCTGCCCGTCCACCTTGGCAGAATTCACTCCAAACCAGAGATCCTATTTATAGGCCAGAAAGTCTTGTCACCTGACATGTTTAAGACTCCTCAGGCTGGAGGTTAATTATTCAATGCATTCATTTGCAGGCCTGTTACTCTAGTTCTCAGCTCAGATACATCTTTTAAAAGGGGGTGGGGAGCATTTACTTATCCCAGTTTCAAATTGAAGCTTTTCTCAAAAACGTTCCACCAAAGCTGTTACTGAGCAGGATTCTCACATCCTCGATTCACCTGGGCAGGAGTTGACCACAGTCCAGATGGTCCCCAGCAAGGATGGTGCAACCAGGCAAGGCTGGGGTGGTAGGGGCGGGGGTGACTCCTCTCTCCCCCTCACACCCGCCTCCCCTCTGCAGCCATCACCTGGCTCAGAGGGTAAACTGACTGTGATGAGTCCTTTCTGAATTTCTCCTCTGGGGACTTGTCCCTTTGCTTTAGTGCCACATACAGGCAGACCTTGTTTTACTGCCCTTCACTTGACTGTGCGTCTCAGATACTGCATTTTGTAGTGAAGTGAAGGTCTGTGGCAGCCTGCACCGAGCAAGTCTATCAGCGCCATTTTTCCACACATCATTTGCTCACTTTGCGTTTCTGCGTCACATCATGGCCGTTCTCACATTATTTCAACCGCTTTTTAGGCATAATGGTATTGCATACTAATGGATTACAGCAGAGAAGGGTCTGGAAGCAAACCCACCCTCTCTTCGAGGTACCCCTGTGTCTACCACGTTGACTCCCATTCAAAAGACAGGGCAACTCTGATTCTAACAGTCTGTGCCACAAATCTTAGCTGAGAAGCAATGTGGAGAAAAAAGAAACTTTCAAAGATGCATCTGAGAAAGAAAAGTATTATGACTTTAAAGTACTTTTGTAAATAACAACTCTTCTAAGCTCTTCCCTATTTAATATGAGCCAGGGTTGACTTACTCTGGTACTTGATATTTATAAAAAAAAAAAAGTCATCTTGAGGCCATTAAAATTCCACATGAGAATAGTATCAGAATCCAACACGATGATTTTCCTAGACAAATCCCCAAATGTGACAACTGAAGATGCAAAGCAAGTGTACAAAAACAGGTACTTTTAGAAACATAAGAGTCACTGGTTCCTGTGTTCCTGCTTAGAAGGCAGGCTTGTACACCTGAGACTCTGGACTGAGCACAAGGAAAAGCTGAGCAGCCATTCTGCATTTCCGGAAAATCCAAGACACTAATTCTCCTTCAACAGTACATCCACCTGACAGATCAGCAGTGCCTACTTATTATTCATCACTATTTCCCTCCACCGCCCACCTCCAACAGACCAGAGCCCTGAATAAAATGCTCAAGTCCTGTACTCTGGTATATATTTGGTTCCATACTGAGAAGTTATGCTTTTGATTTTCTCTGAAAGCCCACTTCTTGCCTGCTAAGAAGATAGAAGCTTTAGCAAAGCCACCGGCAAGCCCTTGCAGGCCCTCCGGGCCAGTTTCCCTCTCGGGGAGGTCCCCTCAGCTGCCCCCAGGTCAGCAGCTATTTATAGTCTGGGTCTCTCACTACAGGGACTGGAGAAGGCAGGGGCACTCAGAGAGGTGTGTGTGCCTGTAAGTGGAGAACGCCTGCCTCCAGACCATCAGCAGTTCTTCCCTGATCCCTCCTGCTCTTGGTCTGTTTCCTCCACTCTCTCCTCTGCTCTGACTATTTGGCTTTATCTGGAGGAAGATGTGAGGAGCCGGGCATGATGTGAGCCATGTGTTTGGTCTCAGCCAAAGAAGAGTGAGTATCTGACATACGTCCCTGGGATTCTATGAGCTACTTTTTCTGGCATTAAGGTAAAAAACGTCTCCTGCAGTATGCATCCATCACATCTGTGTTTTCTCTAGAAATGAGTGTGGTTCACCATGAACTACTACAAATTCCACTGACCTTTTAAAGGAAATAAGAAAACACACCGCAAATCCAATGTGCTTCTGAGTCAGTTTTACCCTCTTGAAGAAGAATGTCATGTTCCCTTCACATCCACTTACCCCCCTGACCCGTTTTAAGGGGCTCCCATCCCTACCCTCTTAGAAAGCACTGTCCTCCAGACTAGAAGGACATGCTCAGGGTGTCTGCCGCAGGTGGCAGAGGGTTTGTGTGGCTCACCCCACTCACTCCACTCACGTCCCTGGTGAGCCACGGCAGCGTGTGAAACAGCTGTCTGGACAAGGAAAGGATGTGCCCTGCGGTCACTGAGTGGGGCAGGACTCAGGCCACAACCCGGCCTCCATCACCTTCCAAAGGGCTCACTGCACTGCCAAGGTGTCCTTTCCTTTGGCTAACACACCCTGGGCCAGGAGTGTGGGCTTCGATGTTCCTCTGACTTACAAGACGAGTGTGCAGTCTCACTAACATGAGATGCCAATAAGGCATTTAGCCAAGATTCAGAAGTTTCCCAGCCTTCTCGACCCAGCTGAGGCTCTGGAACTGTACATCCCGCAGAAAAAAATAGAACCCCAGGTTGTCATTCAGGAAAAGGTGATTTCAATTATGGAAGAGAAATCTCTCTCCCTTGCTGTTCAGCCGCTGAGTTGTGTCCGACTCTTTGTGACCCCCTGGACTGCAACACAACAGGCTTCCCTGTCCTTCACCAGCTCCCGGAGTTTGCTCAAACTCATGTCCATTGAGTCGATGATGCCATCCAACCATTTTATCCTCTGCTGCCCTCTTCTCCTCTTGCCCTCAATCTTTCCCAGCATCGGGGTCTTATCTAAATAGGTGGCTGGCTCTTCGCATCAAGTGGCCAAGGTACTGGAGCTTCAGCTTCAGCATCAGTCCTTCTAATGAATATTCAGGGTTGATTTTCTTTAGGATTGACTGGTTTGATCTCCTTGCGGTCCAAGGGACTCTCAAGAGTCTTCTCCAGCACCACAATTAAAAACAATCAATTCTTTGGCACTTAGCCTTCTTTATACCCTGATAAGCTGATAAAATACTGATATTTTTAAAGCTGATATTAAAAAGCTGATATGTTTAGCTGTGATGGATTATCACCCAATGTCAGTGTCCCAGAACATCCCAAACCCTGTCCTCGTTATTTCCTGTACACTCCGGGATCTTACTCATGCACAGCAATTCCTGGATTGATGTTGCTTTGGCCGGCGTTAGGAACACTCAGCCACACAATGATTTTCTCCACGTAATTCAAATGTTTTTTAATGCCACGCCTTCCGACATCTTTCCTATCATATCGGGTATCACAGGGTGAGGAGAAGCCGTGAGTCAGCCCTCCATAGCTGCCCCACGGAGTTTTCACATTGGAAGAAAGCTCAGCAACTCTTCAGGCCTTGGAGTGGTGTGGCAGAGGCTCTCTTAAACAGACTCGGGGGCTGTCACGTCCTAACGATCACCTCGCACTTGGTCCGGAACTGAACTTCCATGCGGAACACGTGGCCCGGCCGGAGGAGGCATCTGGCCCAGAGCAGGAAGTGACGACACCGGGCATTCAGACTCTTCCCGGGCTGCTGACAGAGCGCGAGGAAGACGGCGGACCCCGCCCCTGCTCACACTGACAGCTGTGACGTCAGCACGCCTCGGCCGTGCGTGGGATGTGCCCAAGCGGCCTGCGTGCTCATGCCAGAGTCCTCTGCGTGCACACACCAGCAAGGCCAGTCCGAATGTGGTTCCGCCCTCTCAAGGCCGTCTGTCCAAATAGAGTGTCTTGTTTGTGGTGTGGATGAAGTAGCTCCGGCAACTGCGGGCCCGGGCCACACCTGTCCCCGACTGCCAGGCGTAGCACGGAGTTGGCATGGGGAGACAGCGAGGTCTGGAGTGACCAGCAAGCCCTGAAAAGGAGAGGTTTTGGAATACTTGCCCCCTGGAATGAGAACTCTTCGTTTTGAAAACGTGACCTCTAACCACTAGCAAGCTCGATAAATTCGATCCAGTTTAACTCAGTAAATGACTACACGCATGGTTCCATGTTAAATACAGTACAGAAAAATCGTGGCTGCCCCCAAAACCCCGTGATCAGAGCACCTTTTCCTAATGTCCCTATAGAATAGTCTGTAAGTTTCCATTTCCAACTCTGAGAGTATTAATTGCCTATTAAAATATCTGGGGGTGGAAATAGTAGACAACTGAAAGATTTTTAAAATTTGTCTCTCAATAACACTCAGGCTTATGGATGATTTATTAAAGCCCCATAATTGCTTTAAAAGATGTGTCTCATGGTGGAAATTGCTACTAGACAGTAAGTTTCCTGAGAATATCACTTTTACTGTCCAAACTGATTTAAAAAAAAAAAAAAAAGTAGTTTTAAAAAATCTCATCCAATGGAATACCTCCTTGTGTTCTTAGGAAATAAATGGCTGTGCACAAACAGTAAATAAGTGGTATGTGAAGGAAATTAAAAGTCAGATTTGAAGTCTTCTTATAACTGGTTGAGTGGCTTCCAGGACCAGGCTGCTGGAACACACTGACTCCTCCCTTTCGCATGAAGTCCTGAGCCAAGAGGACCTCAGCCCCATACCCAATGCAGTCAGAGGGCCACTGAAGAGAGAAAACCTACTGGTCAAATATTAATCAGATGCTTCACCTTTCTTCAGAGTCCTCAACCAAACTAATTCTTTAGATACACAATTTTCTCAAACAAATTATAAAATGGAAAAAAAATGACCAACAATTTTTCAAGAGCACTGCAGACACACAAACACACATTTCTCTAATAAGATGAAACCCAGGATCACAGTATCTCTGAGTTTAAAACAATCATGTTGCTCATAATGTAACTACTGGACTACTGCTAGTACATATTCCCTTTATGGAGAAAGGTTTAAAAAGATGGAAAAGCAAAGAAGAAGAAAGAAAGGTTTACACATTTTAGTAGAAGGAGATTATTTCTGGGAGGATCATGGGGAAATATACACCATAACTAGACCTTTGAATGAAGTGAGAGTACAGTGTGATTTGGGTGAGAAAGTATATTTGGTGAAGAAGATGCTCAGTTTTAAGGCATATAAGGGATTCCAGTTCAGTTCAGTCGCTCAGTCGTGTCTGACTCTTGCAACCCCATGGACTTCAGCACACCAGGCTTCCCTGTCCATCACCAACTCCCTGACACTGCTCAAACTCATGTCCACTGAATCAGTGATGCCATCCAACCATCTCATCCTCTGTTGTCCCCTTCTCTTCCTGCATTCAATCTTTCCCAGCATCAGAGTCTTTTCCAATGGGTCAGTTCTTCCCATCAGATGGCCAAAGAATTTCAGCTTCAGCATTAGTCCTTCCAATGAATATTCAGGACTGATTTCCTTTAGGATGGACTGGTTGGATCTTTTGGCAGTCCAAAGGACTCTCAAGAGTCTTCTCCAGTTCAAAAGCATCAATTCTTCAGCACTCAACTTTCTTTATAATCGAACTTTCACATCCATACATGACTACTGGAAAAACCATAGCTTTGACTAGATAGACCTTTGTCAGCAAAGAAGTATCTCTGCTTTTTAATATGCTGTCTAGGTTGGTAATAGCTTTTCTTCCAAGGAGCAAGCATCTTTTAACTTCATGGCTGCAGTCACCATCTGTAGTGATTTTGGAGCCCAAGAAAATAACGTCTCTCACTGTTTCCATTGTTTCCCTATCTATTTGCATCCCTGTGAAGTGATGGGACCAGATGCCATGATCTTAGTTTTTTGAACATTGAGTTTTAAGCCAACTTTTTCATTCTCCTCTTTCACTTTCATCAAGAGGCTCTTTAGTTCCTCTTCACTTTATGCCATAAGGGTGGTGTCATCTGCATATCTGAGGTTATTGATATTTCTCCTGGCAATCTTGATTCCAGCTTGTGCTTCATCCACCCTGGCATTTCACATGATGTACTCTGCATACAGATTTCTCAGGTCAGGTGCTCTGGTATTCCCATGTCTTAAAGAATTTTCCACAGTTTGTTGTGATTCACACAGTCAAAGGCTTTGGCGTAATCAATAAAGCAGAAGTAGATGTTTTTCTGGAATTCTCTTGCTTTTTCTATGATTCTCTTGCTTTTTCTTTCTTTTTTTTTGGCAATTTGATCCCTAGTTCTTCTGCCTTTTCTAAATCCAGCTTGAACATCTGGAATTTCATGGTTCACATACTGTTGAGGCCTGGCTTGGAGAATTTTGAGCATTACTTTGCCAGTGTGTGAGATGAGTGCAATTGTGCGGTAGTCTGAACATTCTTTGGCATTGCCCTTCTTTGGGATTGGAATGAAAACTGACCTTTTCCAGTCCTGTAGCCACTGCTAAGTTTTCCAAATTTGCTGGCATATTGAGCACAGCACTTTCACAGCATCATCTTTTAAGATCTGAATAAGGGATTTGGTATAATGGAATTATGAAGTATAGAGAGATTATCAGTTGTGAGATCTAAGTCAAAGAAGTCAGACACAGTGTGATTCCACAGACGTGAAATGTCCAGAAGAGGAAACTCACAGGGACAGAAAGTGGACTGGTGGTTACCAGAGCTAGAGGGGAGAGAAGGGGAGGGGAGGATAAGGTTTCTTTGTAATAAGATAAGAAAAAAAAAAAATTCTGTAAACAGATACTTATGATCTTTGTCTAGCTCTGGAAATGTACTAAAAACACTGCATGACACACTTCAAAATGGTACATTTTGTGGTATGTGAACTATATTCCACATATTTGAAGTTATTTTTAAAATCATGAGCTCAGATGGGTAAATCTGGGCCCTTGATAAAGACTCCCTGAAGACTCAGTGAAGAGAACAGTTGAAACAAGAGATGAAAAGAAAGATAGAATAGGTTACATAGGGCCCCTGTCCCCAGGGTGGGCTTTGGTTTCATTTGTTGTTGTTGTTGTTTTGTGGGGTTTTTAAGCTTGTTGAGCAGAGATTACTCTTCTTATTCCCTCTGCAAAATTAAGTATAATTTTTATACAAACATAATGCTTAAAGAAGCCATTTTGTTAACTGACCATTGGTTAAGTGAGTCTGGGCAGCAACATGAGTTGTCTTTGCAGCAACTACAAAGGCCTCTGAGCCGCCCAGCCTGTCCCGTCCTTCATGGTCACTACAGTCTCAGGGGAGGCACCTGGACCTTCTCATGTGACCCTGCAACACAGCAAAGGCAGGTCCAGTTGGATCCTGTTAGTGCTCAGTTGTGTCCGACTTTGACCTCACGGACTGTAGCCTACCAGGCTCCTCTGTCCATGGGATTTCCTGGGCAAGAATACTGGAGTGGGTTGCCAGTTCCTCCTCCACAGTTGGGTCTTAGGCTGAAATTTGTCTAAACTCCTATAATTCTTATGTTTACAAAAAGATATTGTGCTTATGTTTTCAGGTTAGTGCTCTGAATTTTAATTCCTGATGAAGATAAAAAGTCTTAAAATTCACAAAACTCACCTATTCAGTTATTTTTCTATTTGTACTATTTAATGATCATTTCAGTGGGGCTTAGAAGGACTGGTGGACTTCCCTGGTGGCTTTACCCAGATGGTAAAGCGTCTCCCTACAATGCAGGAGACCCGGGTTCGATCCCTGTGTCAGGAAGATGCTCTGGAGAAGGAAATGGCAGGCTACAGTCCATGGGGTCGCCAAGAGTCGGACACAACTGAGCGACTTCACTTAGAAGGTGACTATTTTAGTTTAAAATAGCTATCTTATTTTAAATGCAGGTTTTACAGAGAAGGTGCTTAGATAACACATATGAACCACAGTTATGAAAATGGAATGATGACGTTGTAGAAAAAATTGATTTTCACCTGAGATAAATAAATCATGAGGGTTTGTAATATCGTAATGGGCTATCTTCTTAGGCACACACAAGAGGCTTCACAAACATCCAGATGTTATAGACAGATGTGTCGTCACTCCCACAGGTGGAACTTTAACAGGACAAGGGAGATTTCTTACAGCAGAGCTTTCCTGCCTATTGTCTTCATTCACAGAACCTGCATACAATGAGCAAATGGAAAACACCAAGTCCCTGGAAATGTGTGTGCCACCTAGGCAGCACTCAGGAAATACTCTATGTGCATATTAGTATATTACTAACTAACCTCTGAAACCAGAACTGGAAAATACAAAGACGTATTCCACAGCTAGAAATCACATCCTCCACACTGGACGTACCTGCGGCGATGTAGGCGCCTCCCCCGGCTTTGTAGAGAAGGTGGCTGGTGAAGGGTGCTGCGCAGATGATCAGGAAGCTTGCAGTCACTACGGCGACCACCCCCAGAAGCATCAGGACTGCCCAGAAGCCACGGTAAACTGCAGGTCCCAGGAGAAAAGGAGAAGAGTAAGGCACGCTTAGACTGTGAACACGGCAGACTGTCGCACAGTAAGTTTCTCTCTTCTCCATGTTTCTAATTTCAGCCCCAGCACTGCTGGGCAGCCTCCCAGGCAGTGGTCCTGAGTTATCTTTGAAATGAAGCCTCACCAGATGACTTTGGATTCGATGATGCCGAACTTCTATCAACACAAGCTTGGTATTTACACCACGCACGAGCTTAATATACTCTGGGAGCTCTTTTTCTGACCAGCTTATCCATTTAGAAATGGGAACACTCAGAGTTCTAGAAAGACTCCTCTTGAGCAAGCTCCCAGATGGGTCACACACAGGAGTTTACACCAAATGGACAAAGACATAAAAAGGCATTCACATCCACAAACACTGCCTCTTACTTCCTGCCAAGATGATGCTTGTACTGCAGTGATCCCTGAGAAGCTGGTAACAGTCCCCCCGGTTTCCTAACAAAAAAGTGGGCTCTTAATTTAGATTGTAACTCTATTAGAAAATAGTCTTAAGGTAATAAAAATGACAAGCAAAGCCAAAAAAAAAAAAAAAAAAAGGTTTGTATAGACTGAGGTTTAAAATAAGATATTTTTAAGACTTACTACTTTCTATTAATATTTGTTCTTAGAAAGATTTAAAATGAAAAGTTATAGTGGTCTCTTAGTCAAGGGTTGAAGAATCTAAGCTACTCCATTTTGTTCACAGAAAAACTCCATTTTGCAAGGTTCCAGGAAAAGAACCTTTGGAAATCCAAGAGCCTTTGGAAATCTCCTGACCTTACCCCACTGCCCACGAGCCAATCGGACCCCAGACCAAAATCTCCTGACTTAACGCTCAGGAACTTGTGGTCTACCTAGACAATAGGGACCAATCAAGAACCAACACACAACCCTTCGAAAGAAAGTGACCAATCAGCCGTTCCCCTACCTAGAAATCCTTTTTTTCCATGTATACTCCCTATATAAGCAATGTAATCCAAAACCGGGGCTCCTCCCTATAGCCTCTGTGTCGGTATTGGTGGGAGCCCCAGCTCGAGCTTGGTAAACTCTCTTGCTTTTGCATCGGATATTGGCTCCCTGGTGGTCATTGGGAGATTTCGCGACTTGGGCATAACATTTGGGGGCTCGTCCAGGATCTCCCACCAACTCCACGGGAAGACGGATCCAGAGAGTCATCTGCAGCCGGTAAGCTTTTTTCCGTCTTTCTTCTCATTTCTGACAGGGCCTATTTTCTGAGCCTGGTATATGATTCAGGCGGATGCGCCGACGAGCCACTGGTGGGGGTCGTTGGGAGACGTCCCCGACCCCGGTGAGGGGCGGACGGAGTGCCCCTGTTCTCTGTAGACGATAGCGGGTCGCTCCCACTGAATGGCTGGAGGCCATCGTCTTTCGGTTTTGGCTCCGGACTCCCGGCGGTGTGTTTCTCCTGTCTCTCTGTCTGTGTGGCTGTTCGTATTGTCTGTGTTAATTTTCCAACATCTGACTGATCCAGGGACGATGGGGCAACGCCATTCTAGCCCCACACCTCTATCCTTGGTTGCTGATAATTTTAAGGAGGTCAAGATGCGCGCTTATGACCTCAGTGTAGAAATTAAAAGGAATAAATTAATCACTTTTTGCAGCACAGAATGGCCGACCTTTCACGTAGGCTGGCCTTCAGAAGGCACCTTTGACTTGGGAACGTACACCGAGTCCAAGATATCATCTTCCGACTGCGGATTGGACACCCTGACCAAGCCCCCCCTCCTTGGGTAAAACCTTTCTTGCCTTAACAGGGATTTTCTACCGCTCAGGTGTTGGCGACACGTGTAGGAAAGAACCCGAAGAATCCTAAGGAGCCTGAACCAACGGTGCCGCTATACCCTATCTTGCAGGGGGTAATTGTTAGGGGAAGCACACTGATTGAAACCGCCCACCCTGGCCAGGCACCATAGTAACCATTTGCATGAGTTGTTTTATGACAGGAGATCCTGATAAGGAATACGGAACTAATAAGCCTCCACCAACCGGAAGAGTTCGGGAAAGGTCTAAAGGACACACCGCGTGTCCGTCCACTTCCCAGAACCACCATAAAACCCGACATTGTGAGCCACACAGCAGAGCAGTTCTCCTGGGTTTCCTTACCCTGCGGCTCTCCACCCGGGTGCCCTTTCCCAATAAAATCTCTTGCTTTGTCAGCACGTGTGTCTCCTCGGACAATTCATTTCCAAGTGTTAGACAAGAGCCCAGTTTCAGGCCCTGGAAAGGGTCCCTCTTCCTGCAACAAATGGTGACTCTGGTGGGACTCTTCTTCGCCGAGACTGACATCCTGACCACTCGGGGTACTCAGGGGCCAGCTTGCCTGCCAATGGACCAGACCCAGCGGCCACAACTGGGACCCTTTTGTCCCTGGTCTCCTCCTGACGCGGACAACTGGCCAGAGTGCCCCGACCGGTAAGGAACA